>BQNB010036140.1:0-50354 GCA_026074375.1 Tanacetum coccineum | reverse complement strand
ATATATTACGAAGAGCTAATGGTTGAGGTACAATTGACTGCTGAATGTAATATATTTGCTATAGGACAACAACATACTGAACAACCTGAAATCATTAATGAAGGTAGGGTTGACCGGTATCCTGAAAAATGTCAAGTTAAAAGTCCTATGCTTGATTCACCACCTGAATACTCAAAACAATTACTCGAGTCTGAAAATATTTTACTCAAAAAGACCGTTGCCCAATTTCAAAAAGATATTTCAAGAATGGAAGCACATTGTATTGATCTTGAACTTAAATATCAAAATCAAGCTTTAAAATTAGGGCAATATGGTAAAATTTTGAATGAAACAAGTAATAAAGACAAGATTAATAAAGAAATTGATGTACTTGAAACAATGAACATCGATTTAGAACATAGTGTGGCTAAATTACTTAAGAAAAATGAGACTTCGAAGAAGCATTACAAAGATTTGTATGATTCTATTAAAATTACGAGATTTAAGACTATAGATGACGAGGTGTCATTTTATACACTATTTCGGGGTCATTTAACCTCTAAATCATGCAAATATGCCTAGATTATGTGCTTAATCGTTTGTTTTTAATTTTTTAGCACTTGAATGGCATTTGGAAGAAATACACGTGACTTAGGCTCATTTGGAGAAGAAACGGACAAGATTACGACTCTACACCAAGAACCATGAAGAATTGTGCACATCGCATCCATAAAGCGACGGCGTCAAGACTTTCATGGTGACGGCGTCAGAGATTTAGCGACGGTGGTCAGACCAGTAAAACAACACGATTTTGCCTAAGAGAAATAGAAATCCAATCCGTATTTTTTGCAAAACCCTATCATATGATTGCATCTAGCGAATCTAGGAATAGTTTTAAGAACATGTAAGATTTTAGTTCAAATGACATGGTTCATAATCACTATCTAGATGAAACTAGGAAAAGGACACAAGAAAGAGATAGGAACTCAAAAACTAATGTGATGCCTTTTTCTAGATTTCAAAGCACTGTTGATAGTAGTTGCGTAACAATAACAGTTGTGCCCAAAGCAGATCACTCTAAGATTTCTAGTTCTTTCTCAGATTCCAAACAATTTGTTGTTCTAGCATGTCATAAGTGATCTATAAATGCAAATCAGGATGCTTGTATAACAAAACTCTTGAAGGAAGTAAATTCACGTGCTAAGATTCAATCCCATAAAACCAAAAATAGTAACAAACCCATAGATTAAAAGAGTCATACTCAGAAACCTGGTAGACAGATCTTTACAAGACATAGGTTTTCTCTTAATAAGACTTCCGTTGTGTATGAGAAAACATCTCCTAGATCTGATCTTAGGTTGAAACCCACGGGTAGAAATTTCAAAAATGTTGGTCTTAGGTGGGGTCCTACAGGAAAGTTATTTACTTCTTGTATAAGAAAAGATGACAGTGAACCTACACATGGTTCAAATATAGATATCTCTAATATTCATGAATGCAAACAAACTCTGGATTTAAGTGGAGGTACATCAATCAATGTTCAGAAGGAACAAAGTTTTGATTTAAGTGCAGGTACATCTAACAATGTCAAGCCAGATAATCTCATAGTGTGGTTGCTGAAAAAGTTAATATCTCAGAAACTAGTGTTGACATGGATTTAAAACTGATCAGCAAAATGACTGATGTGGTGTTTTTACAAGCTTTAAATTTTTAATAACTAGAAATACCGATTTTGACTAAAAACACAACACTCAGGAAGTATACTCGTTCGTGTATAGTATAGCTTTAGGTAAGTCCAGGTTGTTCCACGGGATTTGTAGCAATTCACAGATTGTTTATTAAGTAACAAAGCTAATTGATTGGCATGGGTCAAATAGCGTAAACGTGTGTAAAGCAAGCAAGATACCAAGCATAATAGATATAGATATTGCTAAACTTTATATAAACAAAGCATACAAGTCATATATGTTGGGAAATCATAATAACAAGCATATCTACCAATGATAACATAGAATCCTTTCGGCCTATATACTACATCATCACTAGTGCATTAAGAATAGTTTATATCAAATATGCATATATATGAATTCCTCCCAACCCGGTCGGTCAACATAAGGAAGGGTCTTACACATAATTCTACTTGGGTTATTTATCAATTTACTAATCAATTCTCACAAGATTAGCACCGAATTGTTATAGACAGACAATGCGAAATTCATCAAGACAATAGAGCCTTTCGACCTACTTCTACTACAATGACAAATCAAAAGATAAATAATGATCCAAGTAAAACAATATCGAATCCATAAGCATTCATATTCACAAGTTATATAAATATCGTCCAAGTAAGCGAGACACAACCAAATCATAACCAAACCAAAAACCAACATCACAAACATGAATAAACTCATAAAATAAATCATTATTATTAGTAAAGAAATGTACCAAATCCATTTATGTGAGTAATTTGAGTATAAAGGACCAAAACCAATCTTTTGACTACAACAACCACTAGTCCAACAACCCAAGTATCCATGATCAACCAACAACCTATGCTACTGAATTAAATAGAAATATGTCACATAACTTCTAGAAATTCAACAACATATCACCAAATGGAGTGTTTGGTAACAAGGTTTATGGTAAAGATCTTAAGAGAATTTTGGGTGAATCCTCTAAGAATCAAAGTAAGAAATATTTAGATTCTGAAAATGGAAGATATGTAGGATAGATATGGTGTTAGAACTCTGAGAATTCGTGGGCATATGTGTGTTATATGTGGTTACATGGTGGTGAGTGGCAGATTAAAAGGGTGTTTGGATCATTGGATCCAAGGATCCTCACCACTCCTTCCTCCTCTCCAAAGGCTCTAATAAATGTGTGTGTATATAAGATAGAAGATTGTGTGAGAGATATATGAAATGAGAGATCCAAAGAGGGTATTTATAGGCTATTCGGGGGCCAGAAGGTGAGCGGCAAAAACTTATTTTCGCTGCACTTCGTGAGTAAATAGCACTTAGCATTTAATGCATTTAAATTTTTTCAATAGACGAAAAAGTGCGCAGCACATTGGGTAAAACCGCCACAGCTTTTTGCACTTTAGTCACTTGTCCTTTTTCAAGGTTGTAGTAAATGAATTTTGCTTGTGTGACCGATGAACCAACTAACCACTAGTTCGTATGACCGATTTAATGGCCAAACATAAACAGGTGTCGGGAAGCTTTTAGTTTTGAGTTACTTCTTCATTTATGCAACAAATCTTCATGTATTCGTTTGTTTTCTTCACGACAAAAATACTAGAACTACAATAGCAAATAAACACAGTAGTAACGAATTTCTTATTATTAACCATTTAAATACTAAAAGCATTGAATAACGCATATAAAAATATGTATAATTTGAGCGTTATCAAATCCCCCCACATTTAAACTTTGCTTGCCTCAAGCAAATCTAAGAAAAGAAATTTAGAAACAAGGTTCCTACATGACAAGACAAAAAAAATTTATATCTAATAAATTATTTTAAATTATGAATAGTTTTTATTTTATTTTATTTTATTTTTAAAATTTTTTATTGGGTATGAAATTATCGAAAATATTTTTGATTTTTGTAACAAATAAGTGCAAAAGGCGCAAACACCCCCCTCCCTACACACACACTTAAGGAATTTGCTGCCCTCAACAAATAAGGAAAATAATAAGCTTTACAAATCAAATATTGATTAAAAATATTTGGATTTTTAATATGCGAAAGCAGAGATGTTTGACAATACCCAACGATCTTCAAGCTGTATAACATGACTAAGCACCTCACGAAGAAGGAAAGTATAATTCACTCAGACACTCGTATGTGATGTAATAGAGGGGTAAAAGGAAATCACACTCAATTGCTCAAACATGATTCATTAAGTTACCATAGGCTTGTACAAGAAACAAAACTGCACCGACATGGCGTAAGCACCAGGTATAAATATCAAAAGAGGATTTTAATTCGGTTTGTGACATTAGGCTAAGGTTAATAAGGGTGTGGATAAGGCATGGGAAATATATACTGGAAATGGTTTTATAATATACATGTCGACAAGTCCAGGAAACCCATGTTGCTAGTTACGACAATCCACAAACCCGTGAGGTTATCGAACAACACACCCTCAAACTCGTGTGAATGATATAACGGTATGCTCCACACATCAACTCTTATTCATACTTCATTATTTTTCTTTCTTTTCACATTTTTTTCTTCTTTTTTTCATTTTTTCTTGATTTTTTTTCTTTTTCTCTCTCCTTTTTTACTCACCATTCACATTCAAACAACTAACAATTCCCCCACACTTGAAATAAGCATACACCACAAAAAATACGAAATACGGAGTTTGCAACCTTCGTTTTCATTGAAATGGCACAACACTTATAGCAAAGCACGAACAAACTTTGAGCAAAAATCAACCAATCGTACCGAGCAACTATCAACCAACTATTAGGTTAAAGGTTATATATTTTTGTATTTATTTTTTTCTGGACGAGAAAAACGAATAGAATGGCTCAGCGGGTTAAACTAAGGGTATCTAGCACTAAAGATGAGTGCTACAAAAGGGTTTTACTTAATGGAGGTTAGCTAATCAGTGTAATCAGCTAAAAGAATAATATGTTAAATGGATAGGCTAATTTGGGTTAAATCCTAGATTTGCCTCTTTATCACTTAAAAATACCTTTATTACGCGAACGTGATCTCACTGCGGTCTCGTAATGATTGTCAAGCACAAGTTCTAGAATCAATAAATCACTGGCACACTTATAATCAAATGAATCAAGCATAAAATATGTATGCTATACACAGGCTCAAAATCCTCACATATTTACTGGAATGGTTATAACTGCGCAAGTAATATTATTAATCCTGAGTCGGATCTGCTTTATCAATCGGGACACATATCTGATTTCAAAAGTTTATTAATTTACTACATTTTTATTATAATATATTAACCTAAGTGGAAAAAAATTTAAAAACAAAAATAGATTTTTAGATTACTGAGGGCGATCAAAAGTTACAAATTAATAATGAGTCTAATTTTTCTAATTCATTTTCTCCCCACACTTAAGTTGAGCATTATGCGTAATCAGAAAACAACTTAAAAGTAGGATAATGGGAAAAATAAATATAAGAGAAATGAAACTTCCCGGGGCTCATAAGTGCATGGTTGAATTCAGAAAAATACGACGCTAAATGGAACGTCACATAAGCATGTGTATTCTACCACATGTAATATACTGATCCAAATATATCTCATCCTCAAATGATAAGCATCACCACCAATCCAAACTCCACCTATTTATTTGATCTACAAAATAGACACAACTACGAAAACCGTAAAATACAAAGCGCACTTTCGTAGGCAACACGGTTGCAATTAGCGTATACAACAAGCCTTTAAACCCCTCGGTGGCCCGAGTGGACGAGTTATAGTCTCATAAGGGTTTCCAGCGAACACACCCACAAAGTTCAAAACATATATATTTTTATATATATTTTTTTTCATTAAATTTTTATTTATGTATAATCATAAATACACGCATAACTACTCATGCTAACAAAGAACCCTTTGGCCTATATACTAACATCATCATGAGCGCTTAAGAATGTTAATATCAAATATGCATACATATGAAATCCTCCAAACCCGTCGGTCAACTTAAGGAGGGTCTTAATATAATTTCAACTTGGTATTTATAGGTTGTACAATCAAATCTCACAAGATTAGCACCGAATTTTATAGACAACAAATGCGAAATTGCATCAAGACACTAACCTATTTGAACTATTATTCAATGCAACGATAAATCAAAAGATAAATAATAATCCAAGTAAAACAATATCAAATCCATAAGCATTCATATTCACAAGTTAAACAAATATCGTCCAAGTAAGCGAGACACAACCAAATCATAACCAAACCAATAACCAACATCACAAACATGAATAAACTCAGAAAACATATCAATATTATTAGTAAAAAATGTACCAAATCCATTTATGCGAGTAATTCGAGTATAAAGTACGAAAACCAATATTTCGACTACAACAACCACTAGTACAACAACCCAAGTATTCATGATCAACCACCAACCTATGCTACTGAATTAACCAAAAATATGTCACCTAACTTCTAGAAATTCAACAATGTATCACCAAATGAAGTGTTAAGGTTTATGGCGATGATCTTAAGGGAATTTGGTGTGAATCCTTTAAGAATCAAAGTAAGAAATGTTTAGATTCTGGAAATGGATGATATGTAGGCTAGATATGGTGTTAGAACTCTGAAAATTCGTGGCTATGGTGGTGGTTTATGGTGGTGAGTGGCGGATTAAAGGGGTGTTTGGATCATTGGATCCAAGGATCCTCACCACTCCTTCCTCCTCTCCAAAGGCTCTAACGAATGTATGTATGTAAGATAGAAGATTGTGTGAGAGATATATGAAATGGGAGATCGAAGGAAGGTATTTATAGGCAATTCGGGGGGCCAAAGTACGTCGCACAAAACTTTTTGTGCGCCGTACAAATCAGATGAGATATGTATAACAACCCGTAAAATTTTCATCAATGAAAAATCCATCTATTAATTTAGATCAATTGTACTAATCTAACTTTTTATATGATGAACCACCTTTTTCAGGGAAATTTTTTCGCTTTATTACATTACTTGCATTACCAATATCTCAATATGGTAACATAAGTTGCATAACTAAAGTCTACGAGCTCACGCAACTACCCTAATGGCAATCTATCTCAATATATGTCAAGCAAACATCATAACATGTCAAGTCAATATCTTAATATCATTTTTACAAAGTACATTACTCATATAATGTACCATTTGCAATGTTATATCAAGACGAGCTTTAAACCGTTATCATTTACCTCTAAACCCTAATTCCATGAAAGGTTAATATCTAAAGTGAATGTACAAGTTACTAAAGCATATGTACAAGTAATATAACATCTCATTTGAATTATAAACTCCATCCAAATCAAAGTGCAAGTCTTTAAAAGCACAATGTATAAGTCATTAAGCATGACATCCAAAATAGTCGTTTTACCTCCGTTTTCATTCTAGTTTCTTCACCACCACTTTTGTACAAGCTACTACACTCAATATACAATGTATAAACCCTAATTATTCTACTCATAAGCTCTCATACATATTTTTACACTCAAAACCCTAATTCAAAACCCCGAAACCCTAACCCGAGCAAAATACTAAACCATGACCCGTTTCTTGATTTTTATCCATCATAAACCTAAACCAACACTCAAATAAGTTGTAATAACTTAATTTACAACATTATCAATCATATTCTATCATCATTTCATCATTTTACTTCAAATGTATGCGAATTAAATCCAAGAAACCCTAACCGTGCCCTAATATGAACATTCGACCCGTTTACTCATTTTCGCCCATTTTTAACCCAAACCACCTATCAATTCTTGTTAATAATCCTCAATAAAAGTGCGAGAGACGGATCAGGAAACACCACGCTGAGATTAACTCAAATGTACATGAAATACAAGCAAAAAATCCTATTCAGCCCAGAAGAGACCCACGGCCACATTTTGCATTTTAACCCATTTTGAAACTTCCTTTTGCAGACAGCGGCGAGCCTCATGACTCACCCACATGCTACCTTAAGCAGCTTACCATGCTGCTATATCAATTTCTTGGTTCCTTATGAGGCCACATCACCTCCCTTGGTCCTTAAGGCAGCCGCGGCTAAGAACAACCCCAAAACCACTTCCACCTTGGCCTAGCTACTACCATAGACCTCCATATCACCTCCTTAGACCCTCCAACACAGCTAGATCAGAACCATGCCACCTCAGCCCTTCACCTTGGTCACCAAGACTCATTTAGGCTATAAATAAGTCTCATAACCCCTCATTTTTAACGATGCCCCCACTTCCTCCTCTATAACCCATCATAGCAGCAATCCTTTGCTCAAAGAAGTTCCTAAGAGGTCCTAATAAGTCTCAAGAACAGAAGTGAAGCAAAATAAACCAAGAAAAGAAGCTCATGAGTCATTATTTTAGGCGTATGAAGCTAAAAGTCCCGATTTTGACCCATTTCCAAGCTATAAACTCAAAACCAGGTTCCATAAGCTTACATTTGTTTTCATACCCTTATAATGTTCATACTATCATGCTTAAATCATTATATAAAGCTTTAAACTCAAAAACATATGTGTTTTACCTTTTTGATCTAAACCGAACTCATGAAACCCTAATTTCATGTTTTTTACTTAATCTATGAGCTAAACTTGTAAACTTTTGTTATAATCTATCCCAATAAGCTTAAATAACATTATACTACGTACTTTATTAAGTCTGGAAAGAAATTTAACCTTAAAACCTGCGCCGTTTCATTTTAAAACCCTAATTATGGACCTGTTTTGCTTCCTAGCTAACGAATCATTATTTTAAACTATACGTAACGTTTAAAACCATCATATTTAGCCTATTTAATAAGCTATAACCTGCAAAATATCCTTTTGGAATGTAAAATAAGCTTAGCATGCCATGTCGACTTTTATGTAACATTTTATCCATGCACGTGGTAAATCGAAACTTTTCTGAAACATGATAACTAAAAGGATAAAAATGTCATTTTTCAAGTTATAACTATAGGGTCTATGATGTCCACTTTCAAAATAGGCAATGTTACTTGAACATCTTTTAAACTAGAAGGTACCAAACTCGTAAAAGTGCAAACTCCAAGTATATTTTGTCATTTTTCCATTCTTAAGGTCTAAAATTGTAACTTTTTGAAAAAGTATAGAAAATAAAGTTCAATACATTATAAGACATCACTTTTAAAAACGCGAGACGTGCTTATCATTTCCAGTTATCAAGCAAAACGCTTAAAACCAATTATATCGTATCACAATACTAGGGAGCTTCATATTAAGGGGTTTCATCTTGGTATTACGTTCTGACTGAGTTGTTGGGTTTACGATTTAAAGTGCCCTAGCTCCTTAAACGTGTACTGAATGACCTCTGAATTATAATGGCCCGAACGGTGATACAATACTCTATAACAATTCAATCAAAGATTATCATCATAAAATGTAGAACATATTCAATCAACTAAGACTTGACATATTACCCCAGATACGTGAGACGAAGCCGATACTATCATTCCATATACCTTGCTATTACTTAATTTCCCTATACTGTTAAATTAAGTTTACGCCTCGCATTTCAATCTTAAAATATTTCATAAAACCAGTGAGGGAGATTACATGCTATAACCATGCATGCAATTATTTTTGTATGATTTATCCTGATTATATTATTACCTAATAACTGCTTTGCCTTTAGTCCCCAATATCATGAAACGTTAATTACTTTACGAGAAACGCGAATGTTGTAATAGAACTATTTGGTTGGACTCCCCGTGTGTCCCCAGACATACTGAGTAACCAATTGCACACATTAGATATACCGCGGGTGTTTTTGGCAAATTCACCCTTGGGGCTATAATAACGATCAAATATACCCAAGCTTTGGAATCATGAGCTAATGGCAATAATATTGTTTTAATTACAGTGAAACAACAAGAACCCAATATCAAATTTGCATTCAAATTATTTAACTTAAACCTATGAATATCACTCAACCTTTGTGTTGACTTTTTAGCATGTTTTATCTTAGGTAACTAAGCAACCTATGGCACGGAGTGGCGAGGACTTGAAGATGGCAAAACTGTTATCATTCAAACTTTGTGTTTTAGATTTTGGGACCTTTCGTTTGTAAAAACTCTGATGAAATAATGAATGATAACTAAATTTTCAAAAACGACTCTTTTTTATTCGTTTTCTATGATTATGACTGTTGTACCTTGAAGTAATACCCTAGATTAGCTTCCGCTGCTATATGTAAAAATGGGGGTGTTACAGATTTGGTATCAAGAGCCACGTTATAGAGAACAAGGTTGAAACCTTAACTATAACTACTTTTCTTTTTCCATCCAAGAAAGTCCTCTGTGCCGCTATATCTTCTGGAATGGTATGTAAAGATACATAACTATTATATTACTAAATAAATAACTTATGTTATTTACCGCTGGGTTGTTAAACAGAACGATGTCTTCTCCCGACCATCCTACTTCCAATATGGAGGATGCCTTTTCCTCCAACTTCCCAAACTATCTTCCGGCTTCTCCGGATTATATCCCGACTTCACCGGGAAAAACTTACTCTAGCTCTTCCAACTCATTTGGAATAGTCCCTCTAGCTTCACCAACTCTTTCATTATTTCATGATGATCCCTACATGAAAGCTTTGCAAGCCTTTTATACTGAAAAATCACCTAACCCGCCTCCAACTATCATACCTCCATCTTCAATACCTAATCCTCAAGAATTTTTGTCACCCAAGAAACAAGGTCGATCATCTTCTACCTCTTCCCTACCTCAAGCCTTTGAGATAGGTGAAGGCTCTCGAAAGACAAGTATAGAGCATCATGAGGAACAAATCGAAGAAATTATGAATTACTTAGGAGAACTCTCTCTCGATCGTGTTGTGCATATAGAAGATAAAGTCGAAGGTCTCGGAAAAGGACGAGTAATCATACAACAAGATTTCGATATTTTAGAAGCTGAACTTCAACAAGCACATGCCCAAATTACCAAACTCTAGAGGAAACAAATGGGAAGTAACCATAAGATCTCTCTAGACCGCTTCAGAATTACTGAACTAGGAGACATTATCAACGACATGTAGATTCATCACCAAGCGGATATAGAAAATCACCAAGACTCCATCAACGTACTCAAGAACCGTATGGAATAATCATCCAACTACTAGCTTAGATTCCAGTATTAGATTTTAACCTAGCCATGGGATGTGTGGTAAAAATAAAAACACTTGTCAAATCTTGACTATGTATGAGTTACTAAGACAAAGTTTTGTTCTAATACAAAGGCAATCCCTTTATATACTTTGTTGTTTTCACCACTCTATTCATTTCACCTCATCATCATTTACCTTCAACATATGCATCATATTCACCATAATCACATCCAACCTCTAGAATAAGCTAACAAATACCTGACTTATGTTATATTTATGTTTCAAATATTGTTATTGGCTAAAATGCCCTAAAGGTCAAAAATAATCTAAAATATTTCATTTTAACATTTTAATCATAAGCATAACATTGTAAAACTTTGTATTCTTATTACTGTTGTCTTTGTTGATAGATGCCCTCCCAAAAGGACGTCAACATCTGAAGCACCGGCTATGACTCAAGCTACCATTAGAAAACTAGTTGCTGACAATGTCACTCTAGCTCTAGAAGCACAAGCTGCAACAATGGCAAATGCTAATAATCCCAATAGGAACACTAGTCCTACTGGAACTCCTATATTAAAAACGGGAAACTATAAAGAGTTCATCAGCTATCAACTATCTACTAGAAATAGTACTGAAGGGCAGTTGCCCTTATCCTGCTGTTTTTAAACAGAACGAATACAGTATTCTCTCATAGCAGATATGTTGAAGAAAACAAAGTAACATTTGCTACTGGTACTCTGATTGACGATGCCTTGTCCTAGTGGAATGCATATGCCCAGCCTATGGGAGTAGAGCAAGCCAATCAAATCACTTGGACTAAGTTAAAAAGGCTTTTGACAAACTAGTATTGTCCCCGGACTGAAATCAGAAAAATAGAAGAAGAACTTTAGCAATCTGACTAGAAAATGGAAATATGACTTAAAACCTGTGTTAAAAGATTCAAGAATTACAATCCTATGCCCGAACATGTAGCAAAACACCGAAGAAACTCATGGAAGCTTTCACGGGGGACTGCCAAAGAAGCTTAAAGGAAATGTGTTACTACCTCTAAACCTCACACTTTAGAGAAGCATTAACATAGCCCAAAGCTAATAGATCAAGTTAACTAAACTTACACTCAATTACAAGTACAAGTGACAACAAACGAAAGTTTTTGACGACAGAAAGAACTTCCAACAACAACTCCCCAGAAACAACAACTACGTAACACCCAACACGCAACATCGCTACAATAATCATCAACTACAACAAAACCGAAGGCAAGAAGCTGTTAGAGCTTATGCTGTTACTCCATCTGGAAACAATAGGTATGCCAGAGATCTCCTATTATGCAAGAGATGTAATCTCCATCACACTGGACCTTGTACTGGTAAATGTAATATTTGCAACAAGGTAGGCCATTTGACCAAGAACTGCCGAAACAAGAAGCCAGCCACTGGAAGTAATCAACTACCAGTGACAATTGTATGTCATGCCTGTGGAGAAAAAGGACATTATACAAATTAGTGCCGAAAGACCAACATCAATGCCCAGGGAAGAGCCTACATGTTAAGAGATAAAAATGCTCATCAAGACCCGAACGTGGTTACGGGTACGTTTCTTCTAAATCAACATTTAGCCAAAGTATTGTTTGACTCTGGTGCTGATAAAAGCTTTATATCCATATCTCTTGCCTCTAAACTAAATCGTGCTGTCCTATTTACAAAAGATACCTTTTATGATATCGAGTTGGGGTGTGTTGGAATGGCTGATGGAAACTTAGTAAAGCACAAACACCGTTACCAAAGGCTGCACTCTAACTTTGGTAATCAACCATTCAAAATTGTTCTCATCCAATTAAACTCGGTAGATATCCGTCCTTGCATTGTAAAGGACTGGTAGTCCAAGTATCATGCCAAAAATACTCTATGAACGAGAAAGTCGTACACATTCCTATCAATGGTGAAACTCTAATCATTCGAGGTGATCAAAGTAAGGTGTTGTTTGTTTATTAAGAGGCTCTGAATCTGAATCTGATTCGCACATCTGAATCTGAATATTCGGTAGAAAAGTCTGAATCTGATTCCCATCTTAATCTGAATAAGTGGTCAAGAAGTCTGAATCTAAATGAAATAAAACTGTTTGTTTTGGTAAAAATGTATAAATGTGTTAAACACTAAGAGATTTCACAATTTAATTATAAAATGATTTGCATTCGCACTAAAAAACATTTTTATAAATAAAAACCAATTTTATAATATAAATCAATTTAAAGTTAAAGTATTTTAAAAAACATGCAATCCTCATGTTTATTCGACAAAATAAACATGTTAGAGTTTAAATAGGGAAAAAAACTTTAAAACGATTAACTAAATGAGTCACGCTAGAATTAAGATGTATGAGTCCGAAATCGTACCCTTTAATTTGAACAAAATATAAATTGACGCATATTATCTTATACATTCTTTATATAACAAAACATATGCAATCATTCTATTTAATACTTTTAATACAAAAGATAAAAGTGAAATAAGAAAAAAAAATCAAGAAATAAAATAAAAAATAAAAGTAAAGTAGAAAATAAACAAAAAAAAGAAAAAAAAAGTCATTAAGAGGTGTTAAGACACCCCCTCCACATCTAGTCCAGTAAGAGGTTTATGCCTCTTACTGCCTCTTAATGGCCAGAAAAAAACAAACGCTCTTTAACATGTTGTGGATTCTTACTCTACCTCTGAATGACATGAAAAAAACAAACAGTCTTAATGACTTAAATGTCTGACCGCGTCTGAATGAGTCAGATTAAGATGCTGTGTGAAACTCTGATCATTCGAGGTGATCGAAGTAAAACTCGACTAAATCTCATATCCTGTATAAAAACTAAAAGATATATATCCCGAGGTTGTCAAGTTTTCATGATCCAAGTAATGAAAAAGAAATTAGACGAGAAAAGACTAGAAGATATCCCCGTAGTCAAAGAATTTCCAGATGTTTTTCTTGAAGATCTACCTGGTCTTCCTCCCATTCGCCAAGTAGAATTCCAAATGGAATTAATTTCCGGAGCATCACCTGTAGCCCGAACACCTTATAGATTGGATCCTTCAGAAATGCAGGAGTTATCTAACCAACTTCAAGAACTAACAGACCGAGGTTTTATCCGACCAAGTACTTTGCCTTGGGGAGCTCCTGTCTTATTTGTTAAAAAGAAAGACGGATCTTTTACAATGTGTATCGATTACCGAGAGTTGAATAAACTTACCATAAAGAATCGTTACCCATTACCCAGGATCGATGACTTATTTGACCAACTTCAAGGTTCAATCGTTTACTCAAAAATCGACTTAAGATCAGGCTATCATCAACTAAGAGTAAGGAACAAAGATATTCCTAAGACTGCTTTCAAAACAAGAGACGGACACTATGAATTTCAAGTCACGCCATTTGGTTTAACTAACGCACTTGCTGTATTCATGGATCTCATGAACCGTGTGTGTAAACTATATTTGGATAAATTCGTAATAGTGTTTATCGATGATATTCTTATCTACTCTCGTAATTAAGAAGAACACACAAATCATCTGAGAATAATCTTGGAATTACTCTAAAAGGAGGAATTGTACGCCAGTCTCATAAATCGAAATATTCTATTCACCCGGGTTCCGATAAATGTACCACGATCTAAAGAAACTCTATTGGTGGCATAACATGAAGGCAATCATTGCGGAATATGTTGGAAAATGTTTGACATGTTCTAGAGTTAAAGCAGAATGTCAAAAGCCATCTGGCTTACTGGTACATCCAGAAATTCCTATGTGGAAATGGGAAAGGATAATAATGGACTTCGTTACAAAAGCTTATCCCCCTCCCCAAAACCTAATTGAAAAAATGTGTAAGAGTTTACTTTATGTAATATCTAGATATTATCTAGATATTATATAAAGTGATGAACACTTGGTTCAATCCTTTAATTTTCGGCATAATGTATATATATGTGATGTTATTTTAATTATTTTGAGTATTGGGTATAATCGTGGGTATTCGTTTAGGCGTAGTTAGGTTTTAGAACTTCCGGGTATGCCTAAACGTATTTTATTATGAAACGTAAGCATTTTACGTAGCCAATAAAAATAAGATGAACAAAGTTATTAATTATCCTCATAATAATCATATAACACTTGCTTGATGTAAACATTTAATTGTTTAATGCCCGTTTACATTGTATGATCATTTTCAGTTTACGCGATTTAACTTAAAGTTTACGGTTTAAGAGCAAACGCGTAAAACCCTAAAAATAAATTATGAATTTCATAATGTCATACAATGACCTAAAATACGAGGTGTTATACAAGGACTAGCTCACTTTCCTTCTTAGATGGAGAGGCTTTCTTGAATTTTCTAGCAACCTTGGGAGGCACCTCACATGTAGCATAGCCAAGATAAGTCTAATACGCTTTACTTTCCTTCATCTCTGGACTTGTCAAACATTCAGGTAGAACTGCTCCATAGATCTGAGATGCTTCTCTTCTTGAAACAAATCTTAAGGTGTTAATCAAGTAGTCATCTTTGGAGGTGTGCATCCTAATTCTGTTTCTCCAGGAAAGTAACTTTTCTTGAATGAGGAAGTGGTGAATGATAACTTTGGTGAAACGAGGGTAGTACATCTTTTCTTGCTTTTTGTAGACTTTGTTGTCAATCTGATAGGTGAAGTCTTCCCAGAGTAGTTCCACGTAGTCTACATTCTTCTGATGGTACATGCCCCAAAGGATTTGTGCTCGGGAAAGACGAAGTTTTTCTAGACCACTAGTCTTTCTAGATAGGCTTCTATTGATAATATCAACAAAAGTTCTCCATGGTTGATGCATCTGATCAATAACAACATCATTGAGTGAATTGATAACCCTAGTATGACCGAGATCTCTTAAGAAAGATATAGTGTCTTCTTCAGAAGGAAGAGCATCAAAGTCACGACTAGGTACTCTTGGGCAAATCTGAAAGATATCTCTGAAGACTTCCAAGGTAAGCTTGAATCGTTTCTTCTTATCAATCTTGAATCTGTAGAAGTCATCATGCTTGTATATGCAGTTCCAAAATTGATGCATATACACTTTAGGGACATCAGCAGTGATGAGAAATGCAGGATAGCATGGAGTGGGTGCAAGTGCATCCATAACAACTTGAAATGTTTCTTATTTTGGTTTCAATCCTCGAGGGATTCTTCCATTGCATTTTCCAATGTCAAGTTGATTCTCTTTGGGAATAAGTTTAAGATCAAGCTTGGTTTGTTGAGCAGTAATGGAAGTCATGATTCTGCTAAGAGTTATCACATACAGTTCATACACACACAAATATATATAACACTAATAGACAATCTAAGTCATGATTCAAGATCATTGATGCAAAACAGAGTTTACAACAGGAGATAGGCAAACAAATACAAGGCAACAAATTGATATAACTACACACAATGAAAATTACTGATACATATGCAACCAGGATACACACACTCTCATACACCACATTAATTATAGGCAAACTAATGAAATCAAGGCAAACACTTAAGATTTCTAAGGAAAATTATACCTAACTTAATCACTATATGACAAGATAGGATTAAATTACACTTAGATTAGGTTATGAGGTTGAATTACCAAGATTACTAGATTAATTAGATTAGGAAAAATCAAGTATAGTATGCCTTAGGATAGTGTATAGATCGCCTGTATAAGGTTGTGTGTATAGATCCCCGTTTCTTTATTTTTTTTCATTTTATTAAAACTAAACAATTACTCAAATAAGTTGTAAATACATAAATGATAACATTAAAAATCACATTCCATCATCATTTCATCATTTTAACAATAATATACAAGAATTAAACCTAGAAAACCCTAAACGAACCCTAACTTCAACCCGCGACCCATTTACCCATTTTCATCCATTTTAAACGCAAAACCACTAGATCAAATCTTGTCTGGGTAAAAAACCCTTAATAAAAGTCTTATAATCCTTAATTTATCATTACTAATTAAATGTACACGAAAATAACCAAGAAAAACCCTAGTTCGAGCCATTCGAACCCGCGACCTCTTTTTCTTTCTTTTTAACCCATTTTGAAAGATAACATTGCATCCAAGCACCTTGATGACCAAGCTACTTGCCTCAAAACTAGCTTATAAGCACCTTAACTCATTTCCTTGGTTGCTAGATTGGCCACATCTCATCCTTTGGCTCCAAGACTTGCCGCGACCTACACCACCACAAACAACCCTCCACCTTAACCTAGCTACCACCATAGACCTCCCATGTCACCCTTATAGCTCCTCCAACTTATCCACACCAGAAATAAGCCACCACATCCCCTCTCCTTGGCCTCCAAGGCTCGTTCGACTATAAAAAGGGGACACCATCCTCATTCCAACTCATCCCCCACATCTTCTTTCTATAACCCACCATAGCAGCAAATCTCTGCTCTATAAGTTCCTAAGAAGATCCAAGAGAAATAATCAAGAGGAGTGTTGAAGATTTGAAGCCCCGAAGAAGGAATTTCTAGGCGTACGAGTGCATTCAACCCGAAACGACCCATTCGACTCCATTTTTGATTCTTCAAGTTCAAACTCAGGTTTCTTATGATCATACCTGCTCCTACATTCATATTATATCCATATGATCATGCATGAACTCATGTTTAAGCATTTAATCTAAAATTCTATGCGTTTTCCATTTTTGATCCAAAACCGAACCCTAAAACCCTAATTCTTTGTTTTTCTTTGATCTAAATATTATTATGGCTAAATATTGTTATAATCTATCTTAACTAATGTTAATATAACAACTTTATTGATTATTGAAAGAATTTGAATTAAAAACCTACGCGTTTTCGTTTTAAAACCCTAATTTGACCCGTTTTGATTTTTAGCTTAACGAATCGTTATTTTAAACTTTCGTTACGTTAAACCTTCATATTTTAGCTTATATTAATAAGCTATAACCTGCAAATATCTTTTGGAATGTTAAAATAAGCTTGCATGGCCATTCAGACTTGTTTTGTAAATATTATCCATGCAAGGGGTATATATCGTAACTTTCTAAAACTTATAACTAAAAGGACTAAAAATGTCATTTTATCAAAGTTATAACTATAAGGGTCTATTATGTCACTTTACAAAGTACAAGGTTTACTTTGTACATCTTTTAAACTAGAAGGACCAAACTTGTAAAAGTGCAAACTCCAAGGGTATATTTTGCCATTTTTCATTCTTAAGGGTCTAAAATGTAACATTTTGAAAAAGTATAAAAATATGTTCAAAACATTATAAGACATAACTTTAATTAACGTTTGTCGTGCTTATCATTTCCAGATATTGATCAAAACGCTTAAAACCGATTATGTTATAACTATTATATAATTCATCATCGATATGCTTTTAAAAATCATGTCTCGAATCTATATCGTATCACAATACTAGGGAGCTTCATATTAAGGGGTTTCATCTTGGTATTATGTTCTGACTGAGTTGTTGGGTTTACGATTTAAAGTGCCCTAGCTCCTCAAACGTTTACTGAATGACCTCTGAATTATGATGGCCCGAACGGTGATACAATACTCCATAATAATTCAATCAAAGATGATATTCATTATAATGTAAAAACTTATTCAGTCAAACTCGGGGTTGACTATTACCTAAGGTTGCGTGTGACGAAGCCGTTACTTTCATTTCATATACCTTTGCTATCACTCAGATTTCCCTATACTGTTAAGGTGAGTTCATAGCCTCGCATTTCAATCTTTCAATTGTTTTATAAACCCGCGAGGGGGATACATGCTTAAACCATGAATGCAAATATTTTCTGTATGCTATCCTGATTTATTATTGCCTAAGTAACTATTTTGCCTTTAAGTCCCCAATATCATGAACCGTTAATTACTCTACGGAGTGAGCGCGAATGTTGTGAATAGATCTATTTGGGATTGGCCTCCCTGTTGGTGTACCCAGTCATATCGGTAACCAATTGCACACCATTAGAATATAACTGCGGGTGTTTTGGCAAAGGCACCCGTTGGGGCTATAACGTATCAAATATATCCCAAGGCTTCGAATTCATAATGGAAATAAATACTTGTTTTATAAAAGGGTGTTATAAAAACGTAGCCCAATATCGAATTTTGCTATTCAAATTATTTAACTTAAACCTAGAATAATTACTCAACCTTTTGTGTTGACTTTTTAGCATTGTTTTATCTTAGGTAATTAAGCAAACTTATGGCCATGGAGTGGCGAGGACCTTGAAGATGGCAAAAACTGTTATCATTCAACTTTGTGTTTTAGATTTTGGGGCTTCGTTTGTAAAATTCTGTAAATAATGAATTGATAACTTAATTTCAAAAACGTCTCTTTTGATTCATTTTCTATGATTATGACTGTTGTACCTTGGAGTAATACCCCAGATTAGCTTCCGCTGCTATATGTAAAAAATGGGGATGTTAAGATTTGGTATCAGAGCATGTTATAGAGAACATGGTTGAAACCTTAACTATAACTTACATTTCCTTTTTCATCCAAGAAAGTCCTCCGTGTTTTTTTTTTCTTTTTTTTTCCCGCTATATCTTCCGAATTGGTATGTAAAGATACATAACTATTATATTACTAAATAAATAACTTATGTTATTTACCGCTGGGTTGTTAACAAAACGATGTCTTCTCCCGACCATTCTACTTCTAACTATGGAGGATGCCTTTTCCTAAACTTCCCAAACTATCTTCTCCGCTTCTCCGGATTATATCCCGGACTTCACCCGGGAAAAAACTTACTTTAGCTCTTCCAACTCATTTGGAATAGTCCCTCTAGCTTCACCAACTCTTTCATTATTTCATGATGATCCCTACCTGAAAGTTTTGCAATCCTTTTATACTGAAAAATCACCTATCCCGCCTCCAACTATCATACCTCCATCTTTAATACCTAATCCCCAGAAATTTTTGTCACCCAAGAAACAAGGCCGATCATCTGCTTCTACCTCTTCCTACCTCACGCTTTGTGGTAGGTGAAAGCTCACGAAAGACAAGTATAGAGCATCATGAGGAACAAATCAAAGAAATTATGAATTAATTAAGAGAACCCTTCTCGATCATATAGTGCATATAGAAGATAAAGTCGAAGGTCTCAGAAAAGGACGAGTAATCATCCAACAAGATTTTGATATTTTGGAAGCTGAACTTCAACAAGCTCGTGCCTAAATTACCAAACTCTGGAGGAAACAAAATGGGAAGTAACCATAAGATTTCTCTAGCCCGCTTCAGGATACTGATACTAGGGACTTACAACGACATGGCTATTCGTCACCAAGCTGAGATTCCAGTATTAGCTTTTAACCTAGAAAATCTCTAAGACTTCATCAACGAACTTAAGAACCGTATGGAATAATCACCCAACTACTAGCTTAGATTCCAGTATTAGCTTTTAACCTAGCTACGGGATGTGTGGTATAAATAAAAACACTTGTCAAATCTTGACTATGTATAGTACTAAGGCAAGTTGTTCTTAATACAAAGGCAATCCCGTTATATACTTTGTTGTTTCACCAATCTATTCATTTCATCTCATCATCATTCATCCTTCATCATATGCATCATTATTCACCATAATCATACCGCAACCTCTAGAAAATAATGCTAACAAATACCTGACTTTGTTAGTATTTATGGTTTCAATATTGTTATTGCTAAAATGCTTAAAGTTCAAAAATAATCTAAAATATTTCATTTTAAGCATTTTATCTTAAGCATAACATTGTAAAACTTGTATTCTTATTACGTGTTGTCTTTTGTTGATAGAATGCCTCCCAAAAGGACGTCAACATCTGAAGCACCGGCCATGACTCAAGCTGCCATTAGAAAACTAGTTGCTGACAGTGTCACTGCGGCTCTAGAAGCACAAGCTGCAACAATGGCAAATGCTAGTAATCCCAATAGGAACACCGGTCCTACTGGAACTCCTGTAGTAAAAACAGGAAACTATAAAGAGTTCATCAGCTGTCAACCTTTCTACTTTAATGGTACAGAAGGAGCAGTTGGCCTTATCCGCTGGTTTGAACGAACCGAATCAGTATTCTCTCATAGCAGATGTGCTGAAGAAAACAAAGTAACATTTGCTACTGGTACTCTAACTGACGATGCCTTGTCCTGGTGGAATGCATATGCCCAGCCTATGGGAGTAGAGCAAGCCAATCAAATCACCTGGACTGAGTTAAAAAGGCTTCTGACGAACAAGTATTGTCCCCGGACTGAAATCAGAAAAATGGAAGAAGAACTTTACAATCTAACTGTAAAGGGAAATGATCTTAAACCTTATGTTAGAAGATTCCAAGAATTAACAGTTCTATGCCCGAACATGGTGCCAAACAACGAGAAACTTTTGGAAGCTTTCATCGGGGGACTACCGCGAAGCATTGAAGGAAATGTTACTGCCTCTAATCCTCAAACTTTAGAGGAAGCCATTAACAATATCCCAAAGGTTTATGGATCAAAGTAAACAAGCATACTCCAGTGCAGAAGTCTCAAGTGACATACATAACGGAACGTTTGACGACAGGGAGAACTTTCTCAACAACTCCCGCCAACAACAAAAACCGTAACACCATACACCAAACAACCGCTTAAAACAATCACCAACTACAACAAAACCGAAGGCAAGAAGTTGCTTGTTAAAGCTTAGCTGTTACTCCTAATGGGAATAACAATAGGTATGCCGGAGACCTCCTCATTATGCAAGAGTGCAATCTCCATACACCAGACCTTGTACAAGGTACCAACTGTTATATTGCAACAAGGTGGGCCATTTGACCAAGAACTGCCGAAACAAGAAGCCAGCCACTGGAAGTAATCAACTACCAGTGACAGTTGTTTGTCATGCCTGTGGAGAAAAAGGGCATTATACAAATCAGTGCCGAAAGACCAACATCAATGCCTAGGGAAAAGAGGGCCCTACATGCTAAGAGATAAATAATGCTCATCAAGACCCGAACGTGGTTACGGGTATGTTTCTTCTAAATCAGCATTTAGCCAAAGTATTGTTTGACTCTAGAGCTGATAATGCTTTACATTCCATATCTCTTGCCTCTTATGCTAAATTATTCGTCTATTAAATAGATATTTTTATGATCATAAAATGGCTGATGGAAACTTAATAAGCAACAATACACCGTTATTCAAAAGCTGCTTTACTTTGTTAAATCAACCTTTCAAAATTGATCTCATGCCAATTAAACTCGGTAGTTTCGACGTTGTCCAGGTATGGACTGGTTGTCCAAGTATCATGCCAAAATTCTCTGTGACTAGATATTCGTTCTTAATTTCTTTTTGTTTTCACATTCCTATCAACGGTGTAAACTCTAATCATTCGAGTGTTCAAAGTAAACTCGACTAAATCTCAAATACTTTATAAAACCGAAAGGTATATATCCCGAGGTTGTCAAGTTTTCATGATCCAAGTAATGGAAAAGAAATCAGACGAGAAAAGACTAGAAGATAGCCATGTAGTTCAACAGAATTTTCAGATGTTTTTCCTAAAGATCTACCTGGTCTTCCTCCCGTTCGCCAAGTAGAGTTCCAAATCGACTTAATCCCCAAGCAGCGCCCTTTAGCCCGATCACCTTATTGATTGGCTCTTCAGAATGCAGGAGGTTATTACAGCTTCAAGAAGCTAGTTAGACCGAGGTTTTATT
This sequence comes from Tanacetum coccineum, assembly GCA_026074375.1. Lineage (NCBI taxonomy): Eukaryota > Viridiplantae > Streptophyta > Magnoliopsida > Asterales > Asteraceae > Tanacetum > Tanacetum coccineum. The sequence continues at coordinate 27,830 of BQNB010036140.1, read as the reverse complement.
CGACCAAGGTACATCACCTTGGGGAGCTCCTAGCTTATTTGTTAAAAAGAAAGACGAATTTTTAGACTATCAATCTATCAACGAGAATTGATTAAAACTTACCATAAAGAAATCGTTTACCATTAACCCCATGATCCCATATGACTTCGTTCGATCAACTTCAAGGTTCAAGCGTTTACTCTCAAAAATCGACTTAACGATCAGGCTATAGCAACTTGAGGAGTAAGAGACGAAGATTTTTCCTAAGATGCTTTCAGAACAAGATACGAAACACTATGAATTTCAAGTCATGCCCATTTGGTTTAACAACGCACGTGCTGTGTACATGGATCTTATGAACAGTGTGTGTAATAACCATTTTGGATAAATTCTAATAGTATTTAATTCAATGATTTTCTTATCTACTCTCTTTAGTTAAACAAAGAAGAACAACACACAAAAATCTTCTAAGAATAATACTTTGAATTACTCTGAAAGAGAATTGTATGCCAAGTTCTCTAAAACGTTAATTTTGGATGCGTATTGTGCACAATTTCTTGGACATCACATTGATAGTCAAGGACTTCATGTTGATCCTGCCAAGATTGAAGCTGTTAAGAACTGGACATCTCCCACTACACCCACAAAAGTGCGTCAATTCTTAGGACTCGCCGGCTATTACCGAAGATTTATCGAAGGTTTTTCAAAAATTGCAAAGCCTTTGACTAAATTAACTCAGAAAAACAAGAATTATATCTAGGGCGAAGAACAAGAATCAGCTTTCCAACTCCTTAAACAAAAACTCTGTGAAGCACCAATCTTAGCATTACCAGAAGGAAACGATGACTTTGTCGTTTACTGTGATGCTTCTCTTCAAGGTCTAGGAGTTGTATTATATTAATGCAAAGATGAAATTGTCATTGAATATGCATCTCGACAACTCAACATCACGAGAAAAACTATACCACTCATGATCTTGAATTAGGAGCAGTAGTATTTGCTCTTAAAATCTGGAGACACTATCTATACGGTACAAAGTGTACAGTTTTCACTGATCACAAAAGCCTTCAACACATTCTTTGTCAAAAAGAATTGAATATGAGGCAACGCCGATGGTTAGAATTACTCGCAGATTATGATTGTGAGATTTGCTATCATCCTGGAAAGGCAAATGTTGTGGCAGATGCCTTAAGCCAGAAGAAACAAATCAAACCACTCCAAGTTAGAGCATTGATCCTAACCGTTCATCCAAAATTACCATCTCAAATTCCCAAAACTCAAAATGAAGCCCTCAAAGAAGAAAATGTCAAAACCGAAAACCTACGAGGAATGGACAAATCATTTGAAATACGTCCTGACGGAACTCGTTGTATCAAAAATCAAAGTTGGTTACCACTTTTTGGCGGTTTAAGAGACTTGATCATGCATGAGTCTCATAAATCGAAATATTCTATTCACCCGGGTTCTGATAAAATGTACCGCGATCTAAAGAAAACTCTATTGGGGCCTTAACATGAAGGCAATCATCGGGAATATGTTGGACATTGTTTTTTTTTTCTAGAGTTAAAGCAGAATGTCAAAAGCCATCCGGCTTACTGGTACAACCAGAAATTCCTATGTGGAAATGGGAAAGGATAACAATGGATTTCGTTACAAAGCTACCCAAAACCTCAATCGGACATGACACTATTTAGGTCATTGTCGATCGCCATACCAAATCCGCACATTTCATACCTACTCGAGCGACTGATAGTATGGAAACTCTTACAAGGTTATACATATCCACAAGAAATAGTCTCTCGACATGGCGTGCCAATCTCCATCATCTCGGATCGTGACAGTCATTTCACATCCAGATTCTGGCAATCATTGCAAAATGCTTTGGGTACTCAATTAGACATGAGTACAACATATCATCCTGAAACCGATGGACAAAGTGAAAGAACCATCCAAACACTCGAAGACATGCTTCGAGCCTGTGTCATAGATTTCGGGAAAGGATGGGATAAACACTTACCATTGATAGAATTTTCCTACAATAACAGTTATCATGCCAGTATCAAGGCAGCACCATTCGAAGCACTTTATGGTCGAAAGTGCAGATCACCTGTTTGTTGGGCCGAAGTTGGAGATGTTCAACTCACGGGACCAGAAATAATTCATGAAACTACTGAAAAGATCGTGCAAATTCATCAACGCTTGCAAGCTGCAAGAGATCGGCAAAGAAGTTACGCCAATGTAAGGCGAAAGCCTTTAGAATTTCAAATTGGCGATCGTGTTATGTTAAAAGTATCACCTCGTAAAGGTATCTTTCGATTTGGAAAACAAGGAAAGCTTAATCCCTGATACATTAGACCATTCAAAATCTTCAACGGATTGGCCCCAGTGGAATACAAAAACTAGAGCTTCCTAAAACGCTTAGTATGTCCTTATACTTTCCACATTTCTAGATCTCAGAAATGCATTATCCGATGAATCTCTCATCATTCCATGAAAGAACTTCAAACTCAACAACAAACCTCAACTTTGTAGGAGAATAGTGGAAAATTATGGATCGTTGAAAATCAAGCCAACTATAAACGAGTCGGTATTTCTCCTATCAGTCAATGTGTGATGGAAACTTAAAAGAGGATCAAAATTTACACGGAACAACAAAGATGAAATTCGTGCCAAATTCCCTCATATGTTCTTCAAACATCACTTCAAAATCAATTAAGTCTCAGGACGAGGATATCTGTAAGGATGGGGGACTTATAACAATCCTGGAAAATTTTCATCAATGTAAATATCCCATCTATTAAGTTCAGTTGCAATGTACTATCTTATTTATTATATATGAACACTTTTTCAGAGGAGTTTTTCGCTTTATTTCATTACTTACCTTACAATATCTCAATATTTGCAACGCAACTTGCATAAACATAATGATAAAGAGCTTACGCAACCCTACCTATGGCACTCCCTATGCTTCATATATGTTAAGCAAAACATCATAACATGTCAAGTCAATATCTTAATATCATTTTTACAAAGTACATTACTCTATAATGACATTTGAAAACGTTATATCAAGATAGGCTTTAAAATGTTATCGATACCTCTAAAAACCTTAATTCCATGTCAAGTTAATATCTAAAGTGAATGCATAAGCTAATAAAGCATATGTACAAGTAATATAACATCTTATTTGAATATACTTTCCCTTCAAAAAATAAAGGTACAAGTCCTTTAAAGCATAATGTACAAGTCATTAATGGAACGATATTAGAATAGCCAATTTTACCTCTGTTTTCAACTAAGAAAACTTGTACAAACTAATAATGTACACTGTTACAAGCAAGTCATGCAATTTATATTACTTTCTATAATCATTCTCATTCATATGATTTCATGAATTGAAAACCTAGAACCCTAAACGAGCTAAATACCAAACCCCAGACCCGTTTCTTTGATTTTTATTCATTGTAAACACCAAAAATTACTAATTAAGTTGTAATTATCATAAAATTACAACATTAAAAATCACATTCCATCATCATTTCATCATTTTAACAATAATATACAAGAATTAAACCTAGATAACCCTAAACGAACCCTAACTTCAACCCGCGACCCATTTTACCATTTTTGGCCCATTTTAAACGCAAACCACTAATCAAATTTTGTTGTAAACCCTTATAAAAGTATATTATTCCTTAATCTACGTTACTAATCAAATGTTACACAATAAATAACCCAGGAAAGAACCCTAGGTTTGCAGCCATATCGAACCGCGACTCTTTTTTCTTTCTTTTTAACCTATTTTGAAAGATAACATTGCATCCAAGCACCTTGATGACCAAGCTACTTGCCTCACAACCAGCTTACAAGCACCTTAACTCATTTCCTTGGTTGCTAGATTGGCTACATCCCTTCCCTTGGCTCCAAGACTTGCCGTGACCTACACCACCACAAACAACCCTCCACCTTAACCTAGCTACCACCATAGACCTCCCATGTCACCCTTATAGCTCCTCCAACTTAGCCACACCAGAAATAAGACACTACATCCCTTCTCCTTGGCCTCCAAGGCTTGTTCGACTATAAAAAGGGGACACCATCCTCATTCCAACTCATCCCTCACATCTTCTTTCTATAACCCACCATAGCAGCAAATCTCTGCTCTATAAGTTCCTAAGAAGATCCAAGAGAAATAATCAAGAGGAGTGTTGAAGATTTGAAGCCCCGAAGAAGGAATTTCTAGGTGTACGAGTGCATTCAACCCGAAACTACCCATTCGACTCTATTTTCGATTCTTCAAGTTCAAACTCAGGTTTCTTAAAACTTATCCTAAGGCAACTACAAGTTTAGCTCATTGCAACATAGTCCATAAGGTTGTAAACAGATAAACCAATATTAAAGTATTGCATAATACCCTAAAGATTAACCATAATCTAAATTAAAGCCTCAGATTGAGTTTAAATTAATCAACTCCCCTTTAATTATTCACCTGAAACCATTAAAACCTTTTTTGATTGAAACCTTATTAATTATGAAGAAGATGATTTTGACAGTTTTTCCCCCTTAAATAAATGCCCATTTTTTATTGAAAGAGATGTAGTCGTTATTTGATGGATCCAAATTGTCTTAGAAAAATGATGATTTAATGAATCTGAAAGATGATTATTGTAGATTTTGAAAATCAACACCCAAGAAAAATAAGATTTCTCTTATTTTGACACATAAACGCACTGACACGTACACTTACGGATTATAAGAAGTACGGGCTGTGATGCAAAGTAATTACAAGCCATTGAATGAATATAACGTAATTCATTCCCGAGAAAATTAATTCCTGTTGTGGGGTCAAGTTGTCTTTTGACAACATACTTGTCTTTAACATGATGACCGGGTTGCTATCTGAAATAATAGTAAGCCATTTTGGCATGTTTGAAACGATTTGGAAATAACTTCTTTTTTTTTTTTTCTTATTTTTTTTTTTATGTCGAACCTTTAATTTACAACCTCGTATCTTACTTGAATGACATTTCTAAGGCCGTAAATGTTATCGATTTTCAGAAGACATGCTAGAGATACATATTTTTATATTTTTTATATTTTTTCTGATTTTTTAATTTTTTCTTTTGTTTTTGTAAAATTTTATAAATGAAAAAATCTTTTTGATTTTTTTATGTTTTCATATGACATTAATAAAGGATATGAGTTACCACCCATCACTCGTCGTTTCTCTGCCAAGACATTTCAACATTTCTTGGAGACTTGCTTCTCATACAAGCTTATCAGGATCAAGAGTTAAATCTCTTCGAGGTAACTTGGTTTAGTTAAAGATGTCAGCCAATTGGTTTACAGTCGGACAAAGTATAGCTCCACAATTCCATTCTCTACTTGCTCCTTTATGAAATGGTAGTGAATATCAATGTGCTTAGCTCTTGAATGTTGAACATTGTTGCAGCATAAAGCAATCGCACTCTTGTTGTCGCAATACAGAGGAATCTTATTGAACTTAAAACCATAGTCTATTAGTTGTGAACGCATATAGGATTTGTGAGCAACATCCAGACAAGGCAATATATTTAGCCTCTGTACTCGATATGGCAGTGCTCTTTTGTTTCTTGGACGACCAACTAACAAGTTTATAACCTAAGAACTGAGCGCTTCCCGATGTATTATGTCTAGTGTCCTGACACCCCACGTGATCGGCATCTGCATAAGCTGTGAGTGACGTATCGGTATCCTTCGAGTACCATAGACTCATGTTAATGGTTCCATTCAGGTATCGAAAGATCCGTTTCACCTCTTGTAAGTGCTTTTTCGGTAGGCTTAGCCTGATACCGGGCACATAAGCAGACAGCATGGTTAAGGTCAGGTCTACTGGATGTAAGATACATTATCTAATCATGTCACAGTAAAGTGTAGCATCAACCGGTTTCCCCTGTAGATCTTCATCCAGTTTCTTATTTTGAATCATGGGTTGTTGTCGACAGAATCAGTATAATGCAAAAGCATATTATTTTAACAATTTCAGAGCTAATTTAGATTGGTTTATGAATAGCCTTTGGACTTTAAGATATTTGTAATCCTAAAAATAATTACATTTGCCCCATCATCGACATCTTGATCTTATTGGTCATCTAATTAGCAAACTTATCACACATGGCAGTATTAGTTGATGCAATTATTATATCGTTAACATAAATTTATACCAGTAATATGTCGTTTCTAGCATGCCTTGTGAAGAGTGTTGGATCAACTGCACCTTTTAAGAATTGTTGAGAGATGAGACAGCTTGACAGCATATTATTACCATGCACGGTGGTGCTTGTTTTAGACCGTAAAGAGCCTTTTTGAGCTTGTACACATGCGATTGGTTGTCTTGATCAACAAATACTTCTGGTTGAGAAACGTAGACCTCTTCTTTGGGCTCGCCATTTAAGAAATCCGTTTTGACATTCATTTGGTAGATTATCATAATTGCTTGTTGAGGGCATATTTTTGGGCTACGAAGATACGAATGGCCTTAATTCTAGCAACCAATGTAAAATGATCTTCAAAATCGATACCCTCTTCTTGTTTGAATCCTTGAGCAACTAGTCGAGCCTTATTCTTTAGTACCCCACCAGATTCATCTGTTTTGACTTTATAAATCCATTTGAGTTTGATCAAGAACACGTTATCTGGACATGGCACCAATTCCCAAACTTTAAGTCTTTCAAATTCATGGATTTCTTCTTGCATTGCATCGATCCATAATGGTTCGGTCATTGCTTATTTGAAGTTCTTGGGTTCTACTGAAGTAAAGAAGGCATCAAAATAAAACCACATGGAATCAGTTTCAAGTTTCTTCCTTATACATACAGAGCGAGAAGGATCACCGATCACATTTGCTATAGAGTGATCCTTAGTCTATCTACCAAGGTGTTCAAATGAAGTGTGGATTTGTCTTACATTAGATGATGATCCTTGATGGATCGAGTCTTTCATAGGAGATTCGTTAAGTGGATCATCATGAAATGTTGGTGTTTTTGGTGATTCTTCAAAAACTTAAGAAATGATAAGAACTGTTCATGTTCTTGTGATGAAGGAATACTTCTTAATGGAGCATCCTGATCAATGGAGGTTGACACAGGAGAATCAGTTAAAACTTTAGCTCTTGGAGCAGCAGCTTCTTGAACTGGAGAGACAATAATTGTTGGAGGATTAAAGTATTCTTCAAACATTGGTTGAAATAAACGATCCCAACCATCTCTTTTTTGTGGCAAGCAAGGTAGTTGAGAAACATGATTTAAACCGAGTCCTGTACTGGATGTAGCAGGAGTCATACATTGAAGCCCGAGTCCTGAATTGAATTGTTCAGAAGCCATTGCTGTTAGCTTATCGAACGTTACATGGAGTGTTTTAGTAATTATCTGGGTCCTTCTGTTGTAGATTCTAAACGCTTTCTTTACAGGCGAGTAACCAACGAAAATCCCAATGTCTGCTTTTGCATCAAATTTACCCAGATCCTCATGGTCATTGGTAGGATAACAAAGTGAACCAAAGACATGAAGGAATGATAATTCTGGTTTCTTATCTTGCATAAGCTCGTATGGAGTTTTGTGTATCAAGTGACGTATCAAAGAACGGTTTTGGGTATAACAAGTTGTATTGATAGCTTCGGCCCAGAGAAATAATGGAGCTTTAGAAAATATCAACATAGTTCGGGCAGCTTCTACAAGAGTCTGATTTCGCCTTTCGACAACACCGTTCTGCTGAGGAGTGCGAGCTATAGAAGTTTGATGTGTGATGCCAACATTTTCATACCATTCACGAAGTGTCTGATTGACAAATTCGGTTCCATTATTTGTTCGAACATTCCAGACTGTGGCTTTTAAATAAACTTAAATGATTTTAATACATTTGATGATGGCCGCAGGAGCTTCATCTTTTGTGTTCAAAAATCTAACCCAGGTAAATCTTGAGTAATCGTCGACTATCACTAAGATATACCTTTTCCCGTTAATACTAGCCACACGCATCGGGCCACACAAATCCATATGCAAAAGATATAGTTTCTCTTGGTTAGTGTCTTCAGCTTTGGGTTGATGAGAGGTTTTCTTGCTTTTCCCTAATGCACATGCTGAACATAAATGATCTTTCTGAAATTTAAGCCTAGGAATTCCTCTTGCAAGACCGTCTTTAGCTAGCTTGTTCAAAGTACCAAAGTTAAGATAAGATAACCGACGGTGCCATAACCATCTCTTAGTCTTTGATGCTTTAGATAGAAGACAGATCGGAGATGATTTAAGCATGTCATCAAGAGAAATTGTGTACAAATTTGTGTCACGGGACCCTGAAAGTAGATCAACACCTTCTAAATTGCAAATAAAGCAAGTGTTTTTCCGAAATGCAACTTCAAGATCCTCATCAAAAAATTGGACAATAGAAAACAAGTTATGACCAAGTCCCTCAACGTAGTAAACCCTTGAGATAATAACGTTTCCTAGCTGATAGTCACTATACCCCATAATCCTTGCAATCTGGTCATTCTCGAATCTAACAGTACCCAGAAATTTACTAATAAAGTTCATGAGCTAAGAGCGATTCCCTGTCATGTGTTTGGAACATCAATAGTCCAGATACCAGAGTACAATTTGGACAACCTGTCTTGACAAGAGAAGAAGACTATGGAATATCTGTAGCATTGGATCCCCAAGTTTGATTGGGTTCCGAGTGGTTAGCATTATTAGATTCTGCAATCTTAGCTTTTTTACTTGAACCTATGTTTTTAACATTTTTTGATTTCCTGCTATAGACTTTTAACTTTGGTTTTTGTATATCATCTAAGTGGGAAGTGGTTTTCTTAGGAGGCACTATGTTAGTTAAGGTAAACCTAGTTAAAGGTCACGAGTTACCAACTATAGTGAAAGTTCTGCCTGTTGGTTTCTACTTAAATCCTACTTCAGTGAATACATGACCCGTAGGTTTCCAAATATTTTGCTTTTATGTTTCTTAGCAGATTTAACACGGTTATTCCCAATTTGCACAAGATCAAGAAGATATTTATCATTAACACCATCAAACATGGATTTATTACAAGTAGCACAGAGAATATCAGAATTCGCATTTGATAGAGACTGCTTAACATTAACATCACAAACAGGTTTAACAACATGATTCATTTTATTAACTTTCCTAGGTTGGGCTTCTACTTTATTCTTTTTGTTCCTACTTGGTGTTTGTGAGATCCTATCATTCTTTTTATTGCCTGGAGGCTTTAATCCGCAAATACTAGTAGAACACTGTAGGTCCAAAGTCTTGGATCTGATTAGCCTTTTATAAGCCAGTAGCTAACTTAAATAAATCCAAATCAACTATAAGAGAGACAATGACTATGAATACTATGTGCTAATGCGGAATCTTAACACAAGTACTAAGAAGAACAATTGTAAAACTAACTTCGTATATTGCTATTGATTTCTATTAGGTTTGGATACCTCAAACACTATGCCGTAGGGTTTCTTTTATACACCCAAAGAAACCCTAATAGGCTTTACAAACGTGTGAAAGGATAATGCATATCCTTTCCTAAGATATCTCTAAGATAACTATTATCACTAGCATGAGAATGCGACAATATATCTGTCATACAGACCATAACCTATGGGATGTTATTGTCAATGGAGATCGGAAAAAGAGCCGCCACCAACTGGAGAAACATCGCTCCTCCTGCTCCTAAGACTGCCAACAACTGGGCTGCTAGAAAGGAATCATGAAAGAGTTAAGTGCATCTTGCTTTTAGCAATACCTGATGAATACCTCCTCAAGTTTTACAATGTTGTATGAATTTTAAACACTCTAGGAGGCAATCAAATCAAGGTTTGGTGGTAATGTAGAATCCAAGAAGATGCAGAAAAATGTTCTAAAACATCAGTTTGAAAAATTTTCTACTACATCAAATGAAAATTTGGGCAAGGCTTATGATAGGTTCCAAAAACTGATAAGTCAATTAGAGGTTCATGGTGCTCCAATATCAAAGGAAGATATTAATCAGAAGTTCTTAAGAAGTTCTTCCTCCTTCATGGAAACAAATTGCACTAATCCAATTAGAAATAAGCCAGACATTGAAGAGATGTGAATTGATGACCTTTACAATAATCTTTGGGTTATAAGAAGAGTTTGAAAAGGTATCAGTTCCCAACACTACTTCTCAGAATTTGGCTTATCTCCCTCTGAAATACAGCAAGTACTTAATGAAGTTAGTACTGCCAGTGGAGGATTTTGGGGTTAGTACTGCTGGTGGAATTAATCAAGTTCCATCTACTCACATGTGCTCATGGAAGTAGCTTATCTTTCTTGCACAACCAAACAACCATTTCTCAACTTGCAGAATGAGGAATTTCAGCAATGGATTGGAGAAGTGCTTGGAGGAATTGGATCTTCGATGGCAGGTGGCTATGTTGACTGTCAGAGTAAAGAAGTTCATTCAGAGGACAGGAAGGAATTTGGACTTCAAAGAAAAACGACTTGTTTCTCTTGATAAGACAAAGATTGAGTGCTACAACTGTCACAGAAAAGGGCATTTTGCTAGAGAATGCAGATCTGGAAGGAATCAAGGGAGAAGATCTTATGGTGACAATGGCAGGGAGCAATGCACTCAACGAATAAATTCTACATCACAGGCACTGATGGCTCAAGATGGTCTAGGAGGCTATGGACTGGGAGCATTGTGATTTTGAACTAAACCAGTCAACTATCTTTGATGGCAATCTCCTCTTCAAGCTCATCAAGTTCTTCGACAAGGAGGTACAAAAATGTATCTAAAACAATTTCTGTGAATCTATTAAAACACTTTAAAAGAACAAATGATACTGGAAAGAGAAAAACATAACAAAGCAAAACTAGAAATCAGTGGTTTAGAGATAGCCATAGAGTCAATAGAATATAGGATTCTTGGAATGAAAAGAAAGAATGGCTTGGTGTGAGAAATATGAATTTCAAAACTAATGAGCTTAATTTAGAGAAATAAAAATTAACGAACTTAAATATGCGAATAAGATAGGATGTTAAGTGAAAGAGATGAGTTTAAAAGATAAGATTGCAAAATGGGAAGAATCGACCAAGAATCTTGATGAAATACTTAACAGTCAAATGAGTGCTAGAGATAAAACTGGTTTAGGATATGGCACACAATTAAATGAATTAAGTAGCAATCATAAACTAATAGTTGAGGAAAGTTAAGTATTTTTGATTGTAAGATCAAGGTGATGAAGAGAACACACCATAAAAAAAAAAAAAAAGGGAGAAAAATTATAGATTTTTAAAGAATGGGTTATAAACTTGTTCCCCCTCCTCATAACAGGGAACCTTCTTAACCCCAAGAGCTAACATATCATTTGCAGGGTTAGATGAATATGCCATTAGGAATAAAATCATTGAGTTACAAACAACTAAGCTTAATATTAAAACAAATGATGCAAATACTGAAAAGCCTAAGTCAGCCAGTGAATCAGTTATGTCTAATCCTAAGATTGACAGAGATAGAGTTATCATTGAGGATTGGAACTCAAATGATGAGGAATAAGTAAATGAAGTGCAAACAGTTAGACCTGAGACTCAAACAGTTAAGACTAGAGATGATAAAAGTGGTCAAAATTCTCAGAACCAAGGAATTTGTTTTAGGAAAGTAAAAGCTTGTTTTGTTTGTAAAAGTACTAAGCATCTGATCAAAGATTGTAACTTTCATGACAAAAAGAGTCAAGAGCCTAAGCTGAAAAATGTGGTTAATACTGGTCAAAGGGATGGCAAACAAGTATGGGATAATACTAAAAAAGTTAATCATCAAAACTTTTCAAAATACCCACATTTAAGTAAGACTTTTGTCCCATCAGGAGTACTAACAAGAACAGGTTTGCATAGGCCAAGTGTTAGTACTGCTGGGCCTGTTTATGCTACCAGACCTATTTACCCAAGAATGGACAATGTAAGACCAAGAGGCTCATGTTCACCTATCAAGAGGTCTTACTACACAAAACCAGCTTTTAGACCTAAGTAAGAAAGACTTAAAACAAGAATGTTAAAATTTGGGGTTCAAAATATGACTACTGCAGGGACAAGAGCATAGTTAATACTGGAAAGGGTATCCTGGATACCGACCGTTAAAAAAATCAAGATGGGTTTTATTTTTGGAGGCCTAAGTTAAATTACTTAGATCATGTGTTCCGATAGAACAGTGGTATACATTCATGCTCAAGAAGGTTGAGTATGTTGACCCAAAAGGGATTTCCAGCTGTAATGCTTGGATCCCTAAGAGATCCTAATATCTCTTACTTTTGTGCAGGAAATCCAAGATCTTGTTACACGATCATGCAGTGGTGGATTGTGGGTTGCTTTAGCCATATGCTGGCAACAAAGCATTATCTTTCAGACTATTAAAAATTTCAATGGAGCTTTGTGGCTTTTGGAAGTGATCCCAAAGGAGGTAAAAATATGGTTAAAAGGTAAAATCAATACGCTAAATTTAACTTTTGATGATGTTTATTTTGTAGATGAACTTAAGTTTAACCTTTTCTCTGTCTCACAAATGTGTGACATAAAAAATATGTCCATTTTTACGAGTCTGAATGGCCTTATCGTTATCTCCTAGCTTTAAGCTATTCTTGATGAAAGTCAAAGTAGGTACTTAGAGCTCCTAAAAGGTGATGTGTGATACAACTTTGTATTTAAAGAACAAATGTTTCGCTTCTGGAGGAAACTTGTTTAATATGCAAATCAACAGCAACGAGTCTAAATTAAGGCACAGGAGAATTAGGTAATAAGAATTTCAAAAATATAAATAAACTTGTTAAAGGTCACCTAGTTAGAGGTTTACCTTCAAAAGTTTTTGTGAATGACCACACTTGTGTTGCCTGCAAGAAGGGTAGCAACACAAGTCCTCCTGTGTAGGCCAAGTTAGAAAGAATCATCAGAAAGCCCCTAGAATTACTTCATATGGACTTATTTAGACCTGTCTCTGTAGAAAGTATTAACAAGAAAAGGTACTGCTTGGTTGTGACTGATGATTTCAGCAGATTTAGTTGGGTATTTTTCTTAGCTACCAAGGATGAAACATCTGAAATCCTTTGTAATCTTATCATAGGCTTAGAAAACCAATTGAGTCATAATGTTAAAATCATTAGATGTGATAATGGGACAGAGTTTAAGAATCATGCTATGAATGAATTCTGTGCTAAGAAAGGAATCAAAAGGGAGTTTAGTGTAGCTAGAACTCCACAGCAGAATGGTGTTGCAGAAAGGAAAAATAGGACCCTAATTGAGGCAGCTAGAACTATGTTAGCAGATTCACTTTTACCTATCCCATTTTGGGCAGAGGCAGTTAATACTGCTTGCTATGTACTGAATAGGGTATTAGTGACCAAACCTCAAAATAAGACACCTTATGAACTATTAATAGGTAAATCACCTAGTATTAGTTTTATGAGACCTTTTGGGTGCCCTTTGACTATTTTGAACACCTTAGATTCCTTGGGCAAATTTGATGGGAAATCTAATGAAGGTTATTTGCTTGGATACTCTACCTCTAGTAAAGCCTTTAGAGTATACAACAAAAGGACCAAAAGGGTAGAAGAGAATTTGCACATCAATTTTCTTGAAGATCAACCAAATGTGACAGGAACTGGTCCTAATTAGATGTTTGATCTTGATTTTCTCACCAATTCAATGAATTATATTCCTGTTAGTGTAGAAAATCAGGTTAATGTGGATGCAGGTACATAAGATTCTTATGTTGCAGGTTTATCAGGAAAAGATAAAGGACCTACTCAGGAATACATACTGCTTCCACTACAACCTCATAGGACAAGGATTCCAATAGAAGATGTTGCTCCAGCTGCACATGAAAAACCTTCTGAAAGTTCTCCTAAAGACAATGATATACAAGATTCAGAAGATGTTATTGATAAGGAAGGACAACATCAGATGCCAGAAGATGAACAAGTCTTGCATGATGAACTTGAGAAGATGGTTACTCAAGAATTGACTGCTAAAGCTATGGATGATGTTTCAAGACAAGCCTTTGAAGAAGAAAAGAGGAGAATTGCATCTCAAAAGAAGGCAGCTCAGGCTACAAGTACTAACAAACTTAGTACTGATAGGCAATATGTTAGTACTGATAGGCTATCTGTTAGTACTGATAGGCCATTTATTAGTACTGATAAGTCATCTGTTAGTACTGATAGGCCATCTATTAGTACTGATAGGTCATCTGTTAGTACTGCTAACACACCATATGTTAGTGCTGCTAGTACTTCCACAGGTGCAAATGCTGGTGAATCATCATTTGTCTATTCTTAGAGGAAAAATACCTATTGATGCTCTACCTCCGCTAACTGATTTACCTATTGGATCTAAATAATGCCTGACTTGGAAGAAACTTCTGAAACTTCTTCCAAATGATGGAATAATTAATGGAGCTTATGATGATGATGAAGTGGGTGCAGAGGCTGATTTCAACAACATGGATAACACCATTGCTGTCAGTTCTATTCTCACACTCATAATTCATAAGGATCATCCAAAAGAACAAATTCTAGGAGATCCTAAATTAGTAGTTCAAACAAAAGGGATGATTCAAAAGGCTTCTTCACTACAACAAGCCTTGGTCAGTTACATTCACAAACAGAACAGAACAAATCACAAGGATCATCAGAACTGTTTGTGTTTGGCATGTTTTACTCTCTCAAGAAGAACCCCAAGACAATATCACAAGACATACAAGATGAAAGCATTGGTTGAAGCAATGCACGTAGGAATGCTTCAGTTCAAACTCCAGAAGTTTGGGTACTTGTTGATTTGCCATATGGGAAAAAGGTAATTGGCACAAAGTGGGTCTTCTGGAATAAGAGGGATGAGAGAAGTATTGTTGTGAAAAACAAAGCACGGCTTGTAGCACAAGGGTTTAGACAGGAGGAAGTGAATATGAAATATGATGTAGTATATTACACCTATTGACCAGAAGTTTAGGCAATAAATGTTATTTTTTAGCCTTTGCAATCATACATGTGAGTTGAATTGTCTACCAAAAGGATTATTTAAAAGTGCATTTCTCTATTGCACTTATTGAAGAAGCGGAGCTCCAGGATTAAGTTAAACCGCTCACCAAACAAAGTTTATAAGGGTGATCAAAGCTCTTTATGGTCTACATCAAGCTCCTAGAGCTTGGTATGAGACACTTTCTTCTTTTCTGATGGAAAATGGTTTCAGAAGAGGTACCATAGATAAAACATTTTTATCAAGAAGAAAAAGAGTGACATTATGTTAGTCTAAGTGTATGTGGATGACATTATTTTTGGTTCTACAAAGAAGTCTATGTGTACAGAGTTTGAAGACTGTATGCACAAAAGATTCCAAATAAGCTCCATGGGTGAACTTACTTTCTTTTTGGGACTACAAGTGAAGCAACAACCTGATGGAATCTTTATTAGTCATGATAAGTATGTAGCTGACGATCTTAAAGAAGATTGATTTTTTGTCCCATCATGAACATCAACTACTCCTATTGAGTCCAAATAAAACCACTAGTCAAGGATGACGATAGGTGATAGATGTAGAGTTTAGAATGTAATATGTACATGTCTACAGGTCTATGATATGTGGCATCTCTAAAAGTAATTGAATGCATCAAGGCCAGACATCCATGTTTGCTGATTGTGCCTGTTGGCTTAGTTCAAGTCAATCCAAAAGGCCTCACACTTAAATGCATATAAAAAAAGAGTTTGTAAAAAGGATTATTAGGTACCTCAAAATCAACCCTAATTAGGTTTATGGTACCTGGGATTCACCTTATTGAACTTGAAGCTTACTCAAATAGAGATAATGGGAGGAGCCAGCCTTATAGAAAATCAACAACAGGTGGTGTCCATTTCTTGTAAAAGAGTGATATCTTAGCAATGCAAGAAGCAAACTATTGTGGCAAATTTTACTGAGGCAAGAATATGTTGCAGCAGCTAATTTGTAGTGGGCAATACTTAGATACAGAATCAAGTGATGGGATTATGTTTTTAATTCTCATGTAACACCAAAGATCCATATTTGATAATCAAGCACTATAAGTGTTATCAAGAATCCTGTTGCTCATTCAAGGACCAAGCATATTGAAATTCGTTTCCATTTTATAAGAGATTGTTATGAGAAGAGACTGATAGAGGTTATCAAGATTCACACAGATTCTAATGTTGCAGACCTTCTCACGAAAGGATTTGTGCTGTCACAAGATTACAATTGGTGGTTAGCATTGGATTATTGAATCTATAGCTACAATTGAGGAGAGACAAGATGATTTGGTGTACACTTTATATAGAATGTTATGTGAGCAGACAGATTTTGCCAATGGTGATGTCTTTCATTCAGTTATTTGGGTTCTAGAGAGTCATTTAAGGGAGATAGGATAGGTACGAAGAGATTTTGTGTCCAATTTTTCGATTTTGTATAACAAAAGAAATTACCGACGAGGCTTAAAGTTAGTACCGACATGCAAAGTTTGTACCGCTATAAAGCCGTTAGAGAAAATACCGGTAGGGGTTTAGAGTGTAATTTTGGCGGTTTCTTCGTCATTGGGGATGCTACTACTAAAGAATACCATCTCAAATAACCCAATTGGATCCATCTCGCTCTCTTAATCGATTTCAATTGACAAACCCAAATTCTCAACACCGATGATGATTACCAAAATCAAATACACAGACGGCTGGTTAGAATTCTGTTTTAAAGCATAATCTGGTGGCCTATTTGAAAAGACGTAGTGGGAATACAGAGTTATCTCAGAAAATGACCTTTTTCCACACATAGTTCAATTTAATATAGCACAGCACTGTAAGTCCCATAGTCTCAACTTTGTTTGTTGAACAGTTTTGGATGACTGCTAAGTCTAGAACAGTCAACAACATTAGTTATATAGATGCCACAGTTGCTTGCAAGCCTGTGACTATCTCAGAGGCATCAATAAAAGTATCAATCTTTTTGATGATGCTGAAGGGATAGATTTCTTATGAATAAATCAGCTATATTTGATATATTATAAGCAATGGGGTAATGAGGGGAGACCTGAATACATAAACTTTAACAAGCCGTCATTTCAACCCCAATGGAAATTTCTTTTTCATACCATGAAACACTGAAGACAAGATTGGCAAGAAAGACTTCTCTGAAGAAAAAGGGGGTACAAAAGGGGTATGTATCCAAACAGGGGAGGAAATCTGTCAAATCTTTCAAGGGTGAACCATCTGTGCATAAAGATCCAGCTTTTGATGATCTTGATGATATTGTGGATTGATCAATGGACTACATGATGTCTAAGGATGGCTCAGACGAAGGGGAGTGAAAAACTATGTGGTGTTAAAGAAGATAAGAAAATGCAGAAAAAGAAAAGTAGTACAAAGCTCCTGTATAAGTACTGTCAAGCCAAATGAAGGTACCAACAAGAGAAATAAAGGTACTGATAAGCAAGATGGAGGTACCGACAGTACAAAAGTTAGTACCGATAGACAAGATGAAGGTACTGCTGATCAAAATGAAGGGAAAAATGCTACTCAAACAGCTCCAACAACTACTTCAACACCTACTCCAACAATATTTGGTGATGATGAGACCATTGCACAAGATTTATCTCATTACAATGAGTTTAATAAATAGAAGGAAAAGGAAAAAGGAGAAAGATTAGGAAAGTAGATGAACCTGAGAGACCAAGGCCAACTTCAATAAGAACAATATTGACTTTGAGACCTCTTCCCAAGATCAATCCAAAAGATAAAGGCAAAAAGAGGATTGAAGAGGAAGATAAATCTGATACTGAATCAAAAGATATTACTGAAGCTGAAAAGAAATTTAAACAACTTGCTAATGATGAAGAGGTGGCCAGAAAGGTTCAAGAGGAGTGGGAAGCTGAAGAGGAAAAGAAAAGGTTGGATGAGGAAGAAGCTACAAAGGTTGCACTCTCTAATGAATATGATTTCATTCAGGCAAGACTTAATGCTGACAAGATACTTGCTGAAAAGCTTCAAGAGGAAGAGAGAGAGATTGTTATACTATTGAGGCATAGAATCAAATTTCCTTCATGACTCCATTTGCTTCCCAAAGAAGATTATCTTGCTCAACAAAGATTCTAAAGCTATCAGAAAAAAAACCTCCATCAAGAAATCAAGTTTTAAGGAACCAAATGATGAACAATTTTGAAGCATGTTGGAGGCAAGAAGCATTCTGATCTGAAGACCAAGAGTTTTGATGAAATACAAGTTTTGTATGAAAAGATAAAAAGGTCTAATGATAGTTTCATTGCTATTGGTTCAGCTGAAGATGAAAAAATGATCAAGGAGATGAATGAACAAGCTGCTGATGCTTCTAAGAAGAAAGTAAAGAAAGATGACAATGTCAAGGGAGAAATTAAAGAAGAAGGAACTAGAAAAAGAAAGCTTGGCAAAAGGAAGAAGATGAAATCTAAGAAAAGAAAGTTCACTTCTAAAGATGATGAAGAGCTAAGATTGTGTTTAACTATAGCTTCTGATGAGGATAAGGAAGTGGATTATGAGATACTTGACAAGAAGTATCCTATCTTAAGAATGGGAGATCTGAGTATCTTACAACCAAACCATAGTATGATGAGACTAAGAGGTAGAAGATTTTTATCTTAATGTGGTGATTAGAAGTAATAGACAAAGAAGATACTTCAGTACTTTGATGGCAGTGCTGCTCCATACTTGGAATAGAGAATGAAATCTGTGCTATATAACAACTGTGTGATAGCAACAAGATACCCAAGATGAGACACTTGAAGGATTTGACAAAATACTTTGGGGAGATTTAATAATCATGTTCAATCAAAGTGATAGTGATGAATTTTGGAATGCACAACAAAATTGGAAGATAGTGAGCTGGAAGCTACATAGTTCTTCAGGGATACACACTAATAATGACTGATAAAGGATTAGTCATTTATATGTTTGTAGAAATAAGTATCCTTTGAAAAAAGGAAGTGCTGTTATAATGATAGAGTTGTAAGTTAGAAACTTTAAGAAGACAGTACTATGGCTTTTAGAACGGCTTAGAAATTTTCAAGAAGCAGATTGCAGAGTTAGAACCTAAAGACTCTGTTGGTTCTAAGACCACACAACAAATGGTTATTAGTTCACTATGCTTAACAGGCATAAGAACTGGCTAGTCTATAAGTAAACGGCTTGTGGTAAAGACTTCTCAAATCCGTTTATGGTTGACATTTTACCAAAAATTATATGGTTCTTAACTCACCTTGCTTTATAATAAAGAGTTGGCTAGTCCAGAATCAAACAGTTCATGGTAAAGACTAATCAAATTTGTTGATACCTGATAGTTTGCTAAAAACTATATGGTTATCAATGCACCATGTTATGGCATTGAAGCATTAACTAGTCCAAAAGCAAACCACTTTTGGTAAAGACAAATCAAATCCATTGATAGTTGATAGTTTACTCAAAACTATAAGGTT
This sequence comes from Tanacetum coccineum, assembly GCA_026074375.1. Lineage (NCBI taxonomy): Eukaryota > Viridiplantae > Streptophyta > Magnoliopsida > Asterales > Asteraceae > Tanacetum > Tanacetum coccineum. Next base: position 8,362 of record BQNB010036140.1, on the reverse strand, counting down.
ATCAATTCACCTTGTTGTTTACAATGAAGAATTAGCTATCCCAGAGTAAACGACTACTGGTAAAGGAATATCAAATCCCAGTAAAAAAATGGCTGGTATTTGCCAAAAACTACAAAGCCAACTTAGTTGGATGTTGATTATGCTGTTGCTGATGAAGATAAATAGCTAAAGATGTCAAAATTATCAAAGATCAAGATCAAGATTTGTCAGAATGTTTGGATACATCCTCCAAGATTTCAAGAAGAGTAAACTGAAGAAACATGAAGTTAAACAAGTTCAACAATCATGTTTAGGGGAGGATTGTTGGGAATTATGCATTCCTGACTTAGTATTGCTAGTTATATTACTTAGTAACCGTACTAGTTGTAATTAGTACTGACAGTACAAAGTGTTAAGTACTGATCAGTTAGTTAGTACCGTTAGGAAAAAAATAGTTAGTACCATTTATGGAGGATATGCATGAGATATCTTAGGAAATGATATGCATGATCTTTGTACGTATTTTGTAAATCCCATTAATGGTTTCCATTATTCTATAAAAGGAACCCTAGGCATAGTTAGTAGATATAGTTCTACACAGATCATAGAGATCGAATAGTAATCATAGTTTGTAATCTGTAACCTAGGCAAATTCAAGGTTTAATATAAAAGTTCTTTTGTGATATTCAATATTGTTCTTCTTAGCATTATTGATTAGATTTCGCATAATCAATAGTGTTTACTCAGTGTTTCATTATTGTTGCTTTAGAATTATCTAAAGGAGCAAACTCTTTGCAAGCTGAAGGTTAAGATCTATTCAGTAAAATGATCCAACAGAATACATGACCCATAGGTTTCCAAATATGTTGTTTTTTATGTTTCTTAGCAGATTTAGAACGGTTATTCCCATTTTGCACAAGATCAAGAAGACATTTATCATGAACACCATCGAACATAGATTTATTACAAGAAGCACAAAGAATTTTAGAATTAAAATTTGACAGTGAATGCTTAACATCAACATCACAAACAGGTTTAACAACACGATTCAATTTATTAACTTTCCTAGGTTGGGCTTCTACTTTATTCTTCTTGTTCCTACTTGGTGTTTGCGAGATCCTATCATTCTTTTTATTGCCTGGAGGCTTTGATCCGCAATTACTAGTAGAACACTTCACTCCTGTAGAAGACAACACAGGTGTGTTAGAATCTGATGTATTAGAAGACTCTACCTGTTGAATCTTGCTTGAGGATGTGAGAGGTTCAACAAACCTAACTTTCTTGACATTGTTCATGGGTTTGACAGTAACCTTCTTAGCACTAGGTGTTATCGCATTAGGGCACGTATCTTGAACATATACAAGCAACTCCTGAATTCTTGTGGCATACTTACAGGCAAGGTCTAACTCGCTATCTAAAGGTTGTTTCGCCTTAGCTTGTTCGACTATTTCCCAAAGAATATTAGCTTGTTCTTGAGTGTTCCTAAGATAGGTTATGTGAACTTCCTATAGTGCAGATAACCTAGGAGGCAACGGTTCTAAATCAAGCTTGAACATGCCTGGAGCAATAGTGTTGGCAGAAGGTATGTGAACAACATTTTCAACAATTTCTTTCCCTTTTAATTTTCGTAAATCGTTTTTCAATGATGTTATCACAAAGACCTTATCTTGAATTTGAGCTTTTAAATCCTCAATTTCCACAGATTTTAAGTTCAGTTTGTTAATTAAAGAGTCACTTTGTTCTTTATGACGAACACGTGTCTGTTTGATTGAGTCAAACTGATCTTTAAAAACCTGTTTCACATGATTAATTTCATTACAAAGACGTTCATTCTCAGAAAGCAATTTTGCCACACTATTTTCCAGTTCCTTATTTATGGGCTCAATTTCCCATTTATCATGATTAACGTTCTCTTCCTTGGTATTCTCTCTTAAAGATTTGATAGTATCCTTCAACTTACAGATGGTCTTGTCTTTATCTTGTAGCCGAGCTTTCAAATCATTTATTTCAAAATATTCTTGAATTTCAACAGCATTTTGATTAACGCAAGATTCATCGTTTTGAAAAACTTCTTGTTTTAATTGCATTGACACTTCGAGAGAAATACAATGTTGTTCAAGTTGTGAGTGATTTTTCAAAAGATCATTATATGCTTGTTTTGATTTGGAAAGCTCAGCATCAAGATTCAAACACTTTTTACACGAATCATACTTTAGCATTTCCATATTCACAGAATTATTATTCAAAGACATAGAATTCATCACAGTTATCAGCACATCTTGAGACATGATTTTTTGTAAGAGTCGATCATTTTCCAAAAGAATTTCTTAGCAATTTCCAAACATTTTTTATCAACTAAAAACTGTTGAACAGACGCTTCTATTTGATCAAAAACTTATTGTACTTCCGTTATTTCATTTAGAAGATCTTTATCAAACACATTGAAGATGTCTTTTAAAGATTTTAGAAATGGAATAATTTCATTGTTAAAAATAGTTTTTGTATGTTCAAACCTCCATTTACATTCTTTAAGAGCACTAGGTGTTGTCCTCTTCTTTACCACTGAGTCAAACTGGGTGAGGTAGAATTTAAGCTTTTTAAGGCTTGCATTCACCAAACTCACCTTAGGTAGTTCACTAGGAACATCTACTATGACAGGTGGTGTGTAAGAAGGTTCAATGGTAGGATTGATCGTATGAAACCAAAACGCTTGTTCAGCCGTTAATTCTTGTTGTGGAGAAAAACGTTTTCCAAAATCATCAGTTAGGCTATTTAATTTTTCATAATCGAGAGGTTTATGAGAAATTTTCTTTGCAATAACTTCAGGATCCTTTGCCTTTTTAAACATATTTGATCGACTATCTTCTTCCAAAATCAATGTTTCTTCATCATCAATCACAGGCATAGCAACATGTGTTTTAGACATAACAGCACCATCATACAAGGTTAGTTTTATCCGCTGAGATTTCTTAAGATAAAACGGATTTTGATAACCTAGAGCTTGTTTGTGTGTATTATCATAAAACGTTTGTGGCTTAGTTAACATGTGCACTGTTTGAGCAGATTTATAAACAATATTACCAAGTTCCTTAATCTTTTTTTCCAAATCAATTTCATTTTCTAAATATTTATTTTCTTTTTCTTTGGATTCATTTTTGAAAACTGTAAAAGTTTTAAATAAAGATTCATTTTCTTTGATTTGTTTAGAAAGATTTTGCTCAAGTGAGTCAATTTGTTCTTTGAGTGCAAGTTTCTCTCTAATCATATCATCCATTTGAGAATCAATCATTTTTTCACGACTACTTAAATCAATATTAAGACGTTGTTCAAAAGTTTTGACCCTTTCCTTATATCTCTCTAACTCAGCGGTTATTGATTCATTTTTCTGTTCCTTATTAGCCTTTTCCTAATTATTTACATGATTAATCATTTGTTCGAACATTTGTTCAATCACAGACAAGATCATTGAATCTTGTTGTGCCTGCAAATTAGTACCTTGAACAGTTGCCTGTTGTGTTTCTTGTAAATATTGAGAATATGGAATGATATTGCTATCACTAGATATCTCATTATCTGTAAAATCCATAACTGGTGATTGTTCAAAATCCTGCAATGCATGCACACTTTGATTATCCATATCATTCAGATAGGTTTTAGAATTAGGTACCTCTGAGATAATGTCAGAACCATAATTGGAAATGTTGGCCATAAGAACCGCTTGTGCAGTCGAGAGATTATCACAATCAGAATCATAAGTATCAAGATCCTTAGTCTGGAAAGCAACATTGTGAGTAATGACTGTCTGAGCTTGACTTGCTAGAATTCCTGGATCTGCAAGAAATGCGAGTTGTTCCTCATCCATTATTTATCCATCTTCCTGAGCTTCTGCTAACATTGCTTTCTCCTTATACCACGCTGCATTCCTTGTTCGCTTAGGCTGAGTGCATTGCCTAGCCATATGTCCTTCACCTTGGCAGTTGTAGCATTTAACAACTCTTGCCTGTCCACTTGTAGTATTTCCCTTTGAACTAGTAGCATTGCCCTTATAAGTATTACCAGAATAATTTTGCCCTTGTCTCCCTTGAACTTGTTGCACTGTAACCCTGCCATCTTGAATAGTGGCTTGGTTTCTTGGATTAGAGGAAGTTCTAAGTTGATTATTGGTAGAAGGGAACCTTGAAGAAGCTACAGCTGTTAGAAAAGCCATTGCTTTATTGAGACAAGCAATTGGATCATCTCCAAGAGAAAACACAGGAACAACAAAACCTGAGTCTACAAACGGTGACTCAGTCATAAGTTGTGTAGGAGCTTGAGGTGATTGATAAGCAACTTGTGGAATTACTTGTGGAACAGTTGAGGTTTGATGATTCATTTGAGACTGAAATGTATGTGATGGTGGAATGGATGAATGATTGAATTGAGTTTGTGATGGATAATGAGATGAGTAATGTTGATTGGGTTGAATTGATGCATGTTGTGATGGTGAAAACTATTGTGATGGTGAAAACTGTTGTTGAAGTTGAGGATTGTTGTAAGGAGACTGATAAGTGTTGAAGTGAGGTGGTGTCATCTGCTGATTTGCAACGAATGCAAGTGGATCTTGATTGCGTTCACGCATAATACAGACTTCATTTGCATAGAGTTCGTGTTGTTCAAGATATGCATGAAGTTGATCAAAGTTGGAGGTATGCAAATCTTTAACAAGCTTGACATCAGTCACAAACTTACTCCATTCAGGTGGAAGACTGTTTAAGAACTTGGTATTAACTTGAAATTGCTCCATTTTCATCTTGTAGATGTTCATATCATTAATCAGCTGAGTAAATCACAAGTAATATGTATGAAGTGATTCCCCTTGATGTGAGTAAACTTATCAAATGCATCACACAGCTTACATTCTCTTTCATGTTTTATCAAAGATGTACCTTGCATCAGTAATTGAACTCTCTCCCATAAATCTTTAGCAACTCTGTGATGATTCACAAGTGAATAGATATCAGCAGGAAGACCTTGAAGAATGATATTGGTAACTTTCATATCACAATCAGCTTGAATTTTCTCAGCAGCAGATAATTCAGCATATTTCTTCGTTTTGATAACTCCATTGTCTTCAACTGTAGGCCAAATGAGAGGACCATTTTCAACTAATTCAAGTATCATTATTCCGTGCTCTCTATTTTGCATGTATAATTTCATTCGATGTTTCCAAGAATCATACTGGTCTTTGTCCAACATAGGTGGACGATTGTCAGCACCGAAGAGTATCATGTACTCAGCAAGAGTATTCTTTTGTCCAAGTGAAATCATTGGATCCATTTCAACGTGATAAGATTAAAATGATCAGACGTTGATTGGAGGTTGTTGTGTTAAAGTGAGTATTGATTAATGAAGTTGAGTCTTTTGGAATACACGGGATTTTACAATTCTTGATAAAATCAAGAGATCGAATATTTACGGGATTTTACAAATCAAAGAACAACTGTATAAATCACCTTTGGACACAACGTATAAATCGCCTTCACAAACAGGTATGTTTAAATCGCCTTTACAAAGTTAATTGTATAAATTGCCTTTGCAAAGTGGAATGTATAAATTGCCTTTGATAAGTGAGCGTATAGATTGCCTTAGCAAACTTGAATGTATAAATCGCCTGTTGTAAAATGATGGTATAAATCGCTTGTTGAAAGTCAAAGGTATAAATCGCCTATTGAAACCCGAAGGTATAAATCGCCTTTGCAAATCACAAGTATAAATTGCCTTTGCAAATCAATGGTATAAATTGCCTTTGCAAATCAATGGTATAAATCGCCTGAAGGGTTATACGTATAGATCGCGTGACTAAACAAACGTATAGATCGCCTGAATGAATGTATAAATCGCCTGAAGGACTTCGAAACTCAAAAATCAAAAATCTTAAAAAGACACACTTTTTGACGTTTTTACCTGATTTTTCTTGTACAACTTAACTATCTAAGACTATTAAAACCTTAAAAACACAAACTTTAACGTTTTTGACACGAAAAATTTGAAATCAAGATTCTTGGTACAAAACCCTCTTTTTAACAAAAAAGACTCAAAAAGATGATATTTTTATGGTTTTTGGAAGATTTTCTTGTACTTCTAGTCTATACTAAGATAACTAAGCAAGAAAGTTATGATCTTTATGGTTTTTAAACCCTCAAAAAGTGAAAACTTTTTGAATGGATTCGAACCAAAAACACTAGTAAAACGAGTAGATAAAACGCACATAAAACCTACACAAACACCCCATGGCTCTTGATACCAATTGTAGAATAATCTTAACACAAGAATGGATTGATTCACTTAGAGTTTTAGAGAGAGAAAGAGATGGTTGGATGAACTCTTAGAGAGAGAAAGAAAAATGATAATATTAGCTTAGTGAAATGTGACAAATGAACAACCAACACCCACTCCATGTGTGGAGAGGGTTTATATATCCCTTACAATGGACGGCTAAGGGCCTCTAGTGGGCTTATCCATGGGCCTTTGGCCCAGTTAGCTTTCTAACTTAACCATACAAGTTACTACGAGCTATGACTAACTATATTGGCAGTGACCGACACTTTTTCGTATTTCTAACACAAAGATCTGGAATAATCAAACAAATCAAGGACGTGAAACTCTAATAATGAAAATCAAAAATCATACTTTCCTGTTTACTAAATTAGGGTTTGCTGAAAACCCTAAGATCACCAAACTGACTTGTTATTGAAAAATAGAAATCTGAAACCCTTTTCCTTCTTTTGTACGATTGTAAAAAGATCACTACAATCAACACCTTCTGCTTGATACCAATTTATGTCGTGTTCATGAAAACCAAATTTTTTGTTTTACCGATTTAGGGTTTGTTATAAACCCTAATATTACCGAATTACATCCTTTACCGAAAACAGAAATTTGAAACTATTTTGATTGAAAAACCTTGTAGAATCCTAGATCAAGAGCCACATGGCTCTAATACCAATTGTGGAGAATCGTTTAAACTCTAGTTTGTTTAGAACTTATCTAGGATTAATAATAACAAAGATTGATATGCACAGCGGAAAATAAATAAGAACAATGTTATTTTCAACAAGGTTTTATATTCATACGTTCATACATAGCCCCAAATACTATATGATCAGTATAGATCGGTTAGTCTAATTAGTAACAGGGTCAATTCGACCTTGAGGCTAAACCAACTAGACGTCTACATCTCTACACGTTTTGGTGTACACACGCATATGTTTTTGCACTTTGCACACATAAAACTATGTCTATGGATATCTTTATATAATAGAGTCTTTAAGACTTACAAGGAAAACTAATCGTATTAGGAAACTAAATCTTTCTAATCTTTATCTTTATATCTTTGACCAAATCTTCTAAGCATTTCTTTTAGAATCCTCCATCTTTTGTAGAATTCCAATCTTGACGACTTTGATCTTTTTGTTTTCCTTTTGTTTCATTCTTGTTTCATTGTTTTGTATCATTGTTTTGTATCATCAAATCAATATAATTCCTAACATTGTGAGAAGCATAATTTAACCCACAATGGCTGCAAACAGAATGAAAAAATAACACGTCAGGGGCTATAATTTATCATCAGTGAATGCCCAAGAAAAAAGACATTCAAATTTTTCATAAAAGACGAAAAGGACGTAGCGAAAAAATCATCCTTTGTTAAAACACATTATGCCTACGACAAAGACATTTTATTAGGTTAATCAATGAGCATGCATAGAAAAACTGAAAGGCTCAGATAAGAGGCAACGTTTGGGAGAAAATTGAAGTATGTCACGGTTGCATATATCGTTAGTTACCTAGCCAGGCGACCGACTTCAATTTATTCTGCTAAAGCCATCTATATTCATCATCGCTTTCTAAGTGAAACGACATGATAACTGATAACATCAAATAGTTAATACTTTTATATATCAAATTCCCGCATTGATTGTCTTGGTTTATATTATTTTTATATGAATCTGGTACTTAATTCGTTTATATTTCAGATTCAGGTAATAAAGGCATTGGAACAGGAAAAACGTAAGAGATGGCCAAATATAGTACCAATACTATATTATTTAGTGGAGGTACTAAATTAGTAGGAAGTCTACTAAATCTCTACAAGATACAACTAAGAGCCAAATGAAGAATAGTACCACTAATATATTATTTAGCAGGGGTACTATATTTTTAAAGATAAAAGCGATCGACGAATATCAAGTTTAGAAGAATTACGGCATAACTGGCCCGCAGGAGTTACGCCGTAATTAATCATTGCTCAAGAAGACATTTATGCTGACGAAGGGTTACGGCGTAACTGAGTCGGTGTGATTATGCCGTAACCAATTTTTATACTACATGTTGGAATGCTATGTCA
>BQNB010036139.1:12500-50354 GCA_026074375.1 Tanacetum coccineum | reverse complement strand
TACTTGAGAGTTAAAACAAATAATAAAATTCAAAAAGTTTAAACAAAAACCTTACCTTGAATCGATTGTTTTCCTCTTTTTATAGGGATACATAGATTCTATTATACCACTGATTTTCTTCAATACGATCCATACTTGAGAGTTAAAACAAATAATAAAATTCAAAAAGTTTAAACAAAAACCTTACCTTGAATCGATTGTTTTCCTCTTTTTATAGGGATACATAGATTCTATTATACCACTGATTTTCTTCAATAGTTTTAGTGTTCTTGGAGCAAAGGATACTATATTTGTTTGGGATAAAACAACACACCAATTAAACAACAACAACAATACACGAATTCAATATGAATCCACTATAAAAAACATAATTTACAAAATTAACTATAAGTAAAAAAACCAATTAATATAATCGAAAACATTAATATTCATGAAGTAGAAATAGAAAATTAGAAATGGAACTCAAAATCTTACCAAATTTAAGAATTGTATCAAATTCTTTCAACTAATTTGAGGTATAAACTGGTTGTTGAATTAATGAGTCGTAATTAATTATGTGGATCACGTGATTGTGATATTCGACTTTGGCTCTTTAATGATTTAGGGTTAGAAAGTCTGGTGATGATTTTAGGTTTTGAGACAGAGGATATAAGTTGATGTCTCATTCGGGTTTTGCTTTTATTCGTAGTAAGTTACATAATACACCCTTTAATTTTATTAGATTGGCCCCGTTTTTTTTAGCTTTTTATCTTTTCATTTTTGACACATATATTTTTTTAGCTTATGTTTTTCAAAAAACGAACTTATAAATTGTTAATGCCAAATTTAGAATTATTTAAGCTTTTTAATTAAACATAATGAAAAAATAATAAAAAAATTAGAAGCATCATACCTAATAAAGAAATATTCATTTTATTCAAAATGCAAAAGTTCCCATTTTTTATTTTCCTTTACGAGATAAAATATATAAATGCACCGCATGGCAACAAACAATATCTTTTTATTAGCAAACATTAACTTTGCAGAATACAAAGTTTAAATTGTATCAACAAACAAAACCAATACCATATCAAAGACAATATAATAAACGTTTAGTATCAAAGATTTCAAAATTTTAAACAAATGAAAAACAATAACGTAAACAAACGTATAAAAAGTAAATACAATGAACAAAGAAAAACAAATCAAAACAGTCAGAAATTTATAAACATCTAAAAATGTCGAACAAAGAAACAAAAGCTATCACAACCTCGATCCAAAAATTATAACTTTGAGAAAATCAAATAAAAACCTTCCTGTAAAACATAAAATCTTGCCTTAAATATGTAGATCACGGTCAGGTAGAGACAAATTAAACTCGACGTTGGTAATGCGCCATCTTTGTAATTTCTAGCTCCTTGCTAGTTTTTCTTAATAAAAGTCGCCGTTCAAAAAAAAAAAAAAAATGCGCCATCTTGTGAAAGATCGAAATAGAAGAGGGTCGTCATACTGGTGATGAATACAAACGATCCGCGCGCGGGACTATTTTTGCAGCGGACACATAACGCCAAGTACTATTTTTCAGCGATTGAGACTCACTTTGCAACGAACCGATAACCCTAAAGACTATTTCCGTAAACATTTTAAAATATATATTAAACGTAAACATTTTTTTATAAAATCGTACGCATGTCAGAACAATTGCAATATTGGGCTCGTTTTGTTCGTAATTTAATGATATTTTCAACGAATTTTTTTCCCGAATGAATCGATAGATATGCGCTCCGTAATTGACGAATAAAGTTTATTTTATTGAAAAGTCGTAAGTAGGTGAAAGTTGAGGGTGCGTTTTGAAAATTGAGTTTTAAAAAATATGAAAGAAAAACTTAAATAGGTTAAAGTTCAGGGTGCGTTTTAAAAATTCGGTTTTTTAAATATATATATTAAACTTCAACATTTTTTTATAAAATCGTAGGCATGTCAGAAGCGGCGCAATATTGGGCTCGTTTTGTTCGCAATTCGACGATCTTTTCAATGACATTTTTTTTTTCGATTGAATCGGTAGATATACGCTCCACATGTGATAAATAAAGTTTGTTATATCAAAAAATCATAAATATGCTAAAATTCAGGGGACGTTTTGAAAATATAATTTTTTTTTTTCGTTGAGAGTTGTGCGTGTGTGAATATTTTATTCCGACATTTGCCCAGCTCTTTTATATTAGTTATATAATTTTTTTTTGATGCAGATATTAGTTATATATTACCAATATATATTAGTTATATAATGAACATATAAAGATAAATAATAAATAGTATAATACCTTACCAATATATACTAGTTTTAATGCTCGTGCACGCACGGGGCTCAAACATTATGTTTTTTAATAAATGTATTATTTTTATTTTAGTTTGTTTTGTAAGTTATGTTATAAGGTATTATCGAATTCATATGAAGAAAATAAATTCATATCTTTTATATATTATATGAACTTGAGGATAATTAGTATTTTTTTTATTTACCTGTTTTCTAACTCGACATTGTGAGCCGACTAATCTCAGCAAAAACTACTATTTTAGGTAGCTCGAAGTCGACTCAAGTGAACCTCTTAGGCCACAAGGGGATTAATTTTCTCCTCGTTATATTCGAATTATTGACCTCCACTTTGAAATGGTTAGTATTCTTACAGTTGGTATGCAGTTGATATTGTATATGTTTCATAATTATAGTTGCATTATTGTGTCAGCTATACTCAAGATTCATGGTCATACTTTGTGTTAAAATATGTAAAAATTTAGCTTCGCAATCGAATTTAAAAGCATCAAGTTGAGTTATCAAAAACGTCAATATTTATAGAATATAGAAAACTAAAAACTCAAATAAGTATTATGTTTTCTGCATACAATATGTTTTGGTAAAACAAAGATTTACATATTTTATATCTTCAATACATATACAAATGTAAAAAGTACTCATTTTTCTGTCACCAACACTTTTTTATGATATAAAAGTAGCATAGATTAAAATTGTATATGTTTGTAGTATTTTAAAATATAAAGTGTATGAGTATAAAGTTTAAGGGGTTATTTGTTTATTTTTTAAAGTTATAATAAAACTTGTAAATTTATAAATTTACACTTAACTCCATATAGTTTATTTAAAATAAAAAACCACTAAATTTTTATTAATTACCTCTTTTTTTTCCAAGTTTTTTTATTCACAAATTTGACACATATATTTTTATACCTTTTGTTTCTCCATCATATTTCTCCACCACAAATTTTTAATTTTGATCAAATTGATTCAATTTTGACTTTTTATTGACCAATCAAATCGCACGATTTTGCCTACGTGACAAAATCAAGCCTTCTGATTGGTTCAATTTTTTAATTCATAACATTTAATCTCATACAAAACTCCGAAACGATGTAATTCTTTTATTATATAAATATAAAATATTGCATTCATGAATCACATCGGGGAAAACTTAATTAAAATAATATAAATGCCAATTGTTAAAACATTATGTTATATTAGATTATATTATATATACTAGTTTTAATGCCCGTGCATGCACGGGAATTAGACATTATTTTTTTTAATATATGTATGATTTTTATTTTTTTCTGTTTTATAAATTATGTTATAGAGTATTATCGAAATCATATGAAGAGAATAAACAATATCTTTTATATATTATATGAACTTGAGGATAATTAGTAATTTTTGTCTTCTTTTGATTTATCTGTTTTCTAATTCGATATTGTGAGCCGACTAATCTCAGTAAAACTACTCTTTTAGGTAGGCCGAAGTCGGCTCAAGTAAACCTCCGAGGCCACAATGGGATTAATTTTCTCCTCGTTATATTCGAACCATTGACCTCCATTTTGGAAGGCTAGTATTCTTACTGTTGGGTATGCAGTTGATATTGTATATAAGTCTAGGGATATAAAGTTTAATGGTTATTTGTTTATTTTTTAAAGTTATAATAAAACTTGTAAATTTATAAATTTACGTTTAACTCCATATAATTTATTTAAAATTAAAAATCACTAAATTTTTATTAATTACCTCCTTTTTTATCATGTTTTTTTCTTCACAAATTTGACACATATATTTTTATGTGTTTTTTTTTCTTCATTATATTTCTCCATCACAAAATTTTCAATTTTGACTTTTTATTAACCAATCAGATCGCACGATTTTGCCTACGTGGCAAAATCAAGCGTTCTGATTTGTCTAATTTTTTAATTCATAAGATTCAATAAATGATGTAATTCTTTTATTATATAAAAGATATATAAACAATACAATTGGCGGGCACTTGGGCTCACTGCTTGGGCCCGGGCTTGCGGATCATTTGGGCTTGGGTTCGCGGTTTGGGCTAGCGGATCACTTGGGCTTGGGTTCGCGGCTTGGGCTTGCGGATCGCTTGGGCTTGGGTTCGCGGCTTGGGCTAATTTATTTAGAATGTGCTTTAACATATTTTTATTTGGTTCGTCAATAATTGATCAAGCCCACCTTAACTATTTTTTACGCATATACATAGCAAGTCGTCATTCAGTAGGTCACAACAAGTATCAAATAACCGTAAAACAACACAGTACACAAACAGCCTACCGCGTTACGCGGGTTCACAAACCTCGTTATGTGTTCGTATGTTATTTTGAATAAAATCTTGAGCAGTTGAGCGAGTGGAGGCGGAGAGGATTAAAAAAACATTTTGACATAATTAATATTTTAAAATCTCATCTTTTAGATGTACGCTTGAGTTGTGTGGTGTTTTGGTGGAGTTCCTTCGTGAGGTGGCTCACCATAAACTCACGCGCATGAGTTTTGGAAAAAAACTAACAGCAATGGTGAGCCACTCATCATACGTGAGTGGTAACATTTAAAAAAAAGTTATCTACCACTCTCACTATATATATCCCTTATAACTCAAAATAACACATCATTTTCATACACATTCTTTTAAACTCTCTCAAATAACACCTCATTTTCACCACATTCTTCAAAACTCAAAATAACCACCGAATGGCTACTCAATCAAACGATGTGAGACGAACTACCATTAGGCGACTACGTCAAGAACTTGTAGCTAAGGTCGATCTGGCGAACAATTTGTTGTTTGAGTTGAATCGGTACCTAAATCAAATGCGAGCCGTTCCGAAAATATTGAGGGTGGAGTCGTTGCCTGATCATCACCTCATCAAGTACAATTTCAATACTTTGGAAAGGGCAACCCATGCCGATATAACAAACTCAAACAACTTGGTGACGGCTAGGAATGCATTGCTTCAAACCATTGTTGAGAAGGAAGAAATGATTAACTATTACAGAACAATGTAATGGTTCGAATCATGTTTTAGATTTTTTTTATTTCGTACGCTTATGTAACATTTTTAATTTATAAATAAAAGTTTTAGTGTTTGAGTGTGAATGAACGGAAGAGAAGGGAAAGAAAAATCTGAAGTGGCGCTGATGTATATGGTGAGTGACCACCTACCACTCCCTTTAGCCTTATCAGAAGCTAATTAAAGCAAAATCCCTATAATACCCATCGAACTCATATTAATTTATTCTCTATCTTTCACTTTATTACATTTGCCCGCACAAATAATTTTGGCCATTGATCAAGTAATCCAAGGGTGGAAAGTGGTTCTCGCAATTCTTGAAATTTTTTTAGTTTTGAAAAGAACCTTACACTACACTCCAAACATTTGATGTTTGTTTAATAGAAAAATATACATTTTTAAATTAGACTCTTTCAAGGTTGTTATATGCATTATTGGAACTAGTTATCTAATAACCTAATATTATACTTGATATTACACGAGTTATGCAGCGAATTAAGATCACATCTAGCACATATAATTAATATAAGTTACTTCGAGTTTCCGTGCCTTTTAGCAAAAGCAAACAAACAACGAAGGCTATAGAACACGTTTATGTGTTCTTGGATGCGTATGAAACCACAATCAAGTTACTAAATCAAGTACCTCTACTTGTATCCACACTACACGTTAAACAATACCACCGAATGCTAGTTCCAAAACTATACGATAATCAAAACCCGTGTTCTTGATTGTAATACTTAAACCAAAAAGGGTTTTATGTTTTGGTTCGGCTCAAATAGGGAGAGAAAAAGATATTTGGGACAAAGAAAAGTGAAACCCTAAGCCTTGTATATATAGTGCGAAAACTAAGGCAATACAATGGCTTTGGGAACAAGTCACCCGAAAGTTTCCTTTTCGTTCCTCCCCTCCCCTTTGGTCATCCACCCACACAAAGCCTCATTACCATATATCAGTCAAGATAAATATGTCCATGAGTAATGACTTAACTAAAGTGGTTTCTTAAATTTAGCACGTATATAAATTTAACACGTATGTGATATGTTTCTTAGATATATGCGTGACGTTGCGCAATGACTTAACTAAAGTGGTTTTACAAATACTTATATGTGGATGACATTATCTTTGGTTCTACAAAGAAGGAATTATGTGATGAGTTTGAGAAGCTTATGAAGGATAAGTTTCAAATGAGTTCTATGGGAGAACTCACTTTCTTTTTGGATCTACAGGGATTCCAACAGTAAAAGAAGGCATTTTATCAGGCAGATATAGATATTGTCATGAGATTTTGAGAAAGTTCAACTACTCAGATGTGAAGTCTGCCTCTATTCCCACAGATTTGGAAAAGCCTTTGGTTCAAGATGGAGATGTGTTGAATTGAATAATCTATATCTGGTATGTAGGGGGGGTTTTTCATGGGGTTTTTTTGTGTATTTGTTGTGTTTTCAGGTTTAATTGCGGTTATGAACGTGCAAGCGGTATGGTATATCGCAAGTGTTGAATTGATGAAGGGTTGGTGTGTCTCAAGTGTGGAGGAGTGAAGTCAGTTCTTAGGGTTAAAAGCTCGTTGGATGCCTGATTATTTCACTTTGCTCATAATTTCTCCTTCAGTTTATCTCTCTCTTCTTGAATGTTTGTAACCCTATTTCTTTCGATCATTCTTGGATCTATTTACTTTGTGAGTAAAACTATTATAGCAATTAGATAATAGGATCTCCACCTGATAGCAGTGGAGATCGTGTGTTGTGTAAAGATCAAGATTTGTTCTTGTTGTGGTTCTTGATTAATTGAGATTAATCAAGACTGAGAGTTATATACATATCGATTTTTCTTCATGGTATCAGAGCCAGGTTGCATTATCTGACTCTTTTATCAAATTTGAAATCTAGGGTTTCGTGATTTTTTGGGGGTTTCTTGAATCTAAGGGTTCGGTGGATAAGTTGGTTATTCTGGTGCATTGATCTGGTGGTTAATTGGTGTTTGGAGGTGAATTCCTAATTTTCTTGAAAAATTAGGGTTTGGTGTTTGGATCTTGGATCGTGTGATTCTTGGGTTCTTTTGTTGCCTTCTAGACTAAGTGAATCTAGAAGAAACAATTGTGTTTCCGCTGCATATCTGGATTAATTGCTCTGTAACACCTCTCTCTCTTATTAACTGCTATTTGATTGCTTGTTTTTTTTTCTTGCCCTTAGTTTCTGTAGTCATGTCTGTTCATGGTTATACTACTGATGAAAATGAAAGTGATGGCGATAATATTACTTTGATAGTACGTTAGATGTAGAGTATCCTTTACATTTGCACCATATATGACTCAAGCTGCATTTTGGACATTGTCTACTATTAAGCTAAATGGGAGATGAAAATTATCATGTTTTGGCTCTTATTGCCATGTAGAATTGGCTTTAGAGGGGAGAAATAAGACTGGTTTTATTGATGGATCTTGTAGAAGATCCAATGTTGATGAGGTTCTGGGTAGACAATGGGATAGAGTCAATGCGTAGGTTAGTTGGGGTCTTGAATTCTATTTACTTGAAGAGTTTATTTCTGGTCACAACATTTTCTACTAAATGTAGCTAGACTTGTATTGGGTAGTATTGAATGAAATTTATGATAATGTTGCATGTTTATGTTACCATTTAATCTTCATCATAAAATTCATACTATGAAACAGAATGGTTCTACTCTTGCTGATTACTATCATAACTTGAATGCTTTTGTGGAAACAGTTGACATTTTGTTCGATTGAATTACCTGATGCACATGTCATGCAGCTGATGATTTAAATTAACATAATGCTGATGAAATTAATGCAGTTCTGATGGGGTTGGATGATTCTTATATGTCGATTAGGGTTTACTATTTTGTCTAGGTGACCTCTCTTCTTGATGTTAGGTATGCTTATGCAATACTATATCCTCGTGAGGAGTCACATAGAGTGATTGCTTCTAGTATGTCAGATTCCTCCCAGAGGACTCAGACTGCTGCATTTGCATCTAATGCACCTAATCGGACTGTGTTTCAAAGAGGTCAATCTTCTAATAGTTCTTTCAGGCCTAATAATTCCACTAATCCTGGACCCAGACCTAATAACAATAATCAGTCTAGACAAAATGGGGGTTTGGTGGTTTTGAGAATTGTGGGTTTTATGGTCTTACTATTGACAGTGTTTTAAACAATTGGTTCCCTGCTGATTTTGCGAAGGAAAAGAATGGTTAAAATTCTATGGGAAAAATCTGTTTCTACTAATTTGTTTCTGATCTAAAGTAGTTCGTCTAGGTTGTATAGATGTTATAAAACTCTCTACTCTAATCTCTCTTATCAAGGATAATTCTGTCTCTGGGAAAAGTGTGCAGGCCAATATGGCAGGTACAATGTTTAACAATAGTAAGGTGTTTAATGATAACTTTGATAAGTTTTTTTTGTTCCAATGCTAATTTGAAATCCAAACTAGTTGGGTCTAGAAAATTGTTGATTCAGGAGCTAAATATACATATGACTGATTGTTGATAATGGGCTTTATAATGTCATGATATTTTCACTTAAAAAAATCCAAAGTTGTCACCCTACTGGGGACTGAAATATTTTATATTAAATTGGAATCTTACGTTGAAACAATTGGGTTCAATTTGTATGATGTTTTGGTCATTCCTGAATATTGTGTTACTCTCATTTCTGTTCATAAGCTTGCTAAACGATTAAATAAACATTTTTGTTGACTTTTCGATGACGTAGATGCTATTTGTGTGTATCAGCGATTTGAATCGCTCTAAAATGTTTGGGGATGGTAAATCAATGTGCGAGTATTGTATTACTTGGATAGTGAAGTATGAATTGTAATAGATGAGTTTTGTTAAGTCTTTGTTTATCTCAGAATGGACGGCACTGCAGGCTTGGACAGCCTGCAAGATCCAGTTTTAAGGTTTTGAAACATTATCTAAATTGATAATACTAAATCAACTGACATTATGTGAAATCTTGTTCGAGGGCCAAGCAAAGGGAATCTTTTCCTTTGAGTGATCACACTAGTTCTTCTTTGGGAGACTTAGTTCACTTAGATCTATGGGGTCCATATAAGGTCACTAGTCCTGAAGGTGTCAAATATTTTTTAACTGTGGTTGATGATTACTCTAGGGCTGTATGGTTATACCTGATCAAAACTAAAGATGAAGTATCTTTCTATTTGACTTTGTTTTATAACCTGATTGAAAATCAGTCTAATAAAAGAATAAAGACTTTTAGAAGTGATAATGGAACAGAATTTGTTAATCAAACTTGACATGATAGTTTTGTGTTGAAAAAGTATAATTCTCAGACCTCTTGTGCTTTTTCTCCACAAGCTAATGGTATTGTGAGAGAAATACACAGACATTTGTTAAATGTTTGGCTAGATACCTTCTGTTTTCATGGGGGGGAATTCCTTTGAGGTTTTGGACTGAGTGTGTTCTAACTGCTACTTATCTTATTAACAGATTACCTTCTTCTGTTCTGAATGGAAAATCTCCGTTGAGTGATTATATACCAAGCCTATTTGTCCCATATCTTAGGCGTCTTTAGGATGTTTGTGTCTTGCCACTGTTCTTAATAATCATGATAAGCTTGGTAGTAGATCTGAGAAGTGTGTAATGATGGGGTATCTAGGGTTAGAAAATGGTTATAGTTATACAAGTACTTGGATAAGCACAGTTTATATTTTCTAAGCGGATGTGAGTTTTTTGAAACTTGTGTTTCCATTTAGGATTTGTTCCTAGGAGTCAAATCTGAAATGATGTTTTCAAAGATGTTAATTCATTTAATTTTTTTTTGATCCTAGGACTACCCTGAGTATACCAAGTGATGAAAATGAAATTGACATCTAGCTGAATATCGTGATTCTAGTTATTTCATAGTGTAGTAGACTCTCATGTTTCTTGGTGAGAATCGCTCTTAGAATTATTTGATATTGCCAGATTTCTAAGAGTTGATGCTGATAATAATGGTCATATTCATGCCACTCATGATGAGCAGGTAACCACACTTGAAGAAAATACATCCTCTGAGGGTAATGAGGATGTTAATCCAATGACCAGTTCTCAGGGTAATCAAAATTTAAGAAGATCCTCTAGGGTAGTCTTTTTTTTCCTAGATAATTTACAATGATTTTGGTTGTGAGTCCAAAGTAAGTTTGGTCATGGAAAAGTTTGTTGGATATGCTAATCTTGATGATGAAAAATTTTTGTGTTTATTTTATGAATTAACAAAAAGTTCATGACCTAAGACTTTCTTAGGCTTTAGATATCCTAATGGCTGAATGCTTTGAATAAGAAGATGGAAGCACTTGCTTAGAAATGATACTTGGGAGTTAGTTGATTTACCTAAAGATAGAAAGGCTATTAGTAGCAAGTGGTTGTGGAAAATTAAATACAAGTCTAATGGTGAAATTGAGAGGTATAAAGCTAGACTTGTTGCTTTAGGATGTAATCAAAGAGAAGGAATAGATTATGAGGAAACATTTTCTCCTGTTGTTAAGATGGTTACTGTCAGATGCTTGATGAATATAGCTGTGTTGAATGATTGGCCTATGTTTCAACTTGATATTGATAATGCTTTCTTGTATGGTGATCTTGATGAGACTGTTTACATGAAACCTCCTCAAGGTTATTATGATACTGAGTGCAATAAAGTTTGTAGACTTAAGAAGTCTTTGTATGGATTAAAGCAGGCTCCTAGACAGTGGAATGCCAAGTTAACAGGTGCTTTAATTGAAAATGGTTTTAATCAGAGTAAATCTGATTATTCCTTATTTACTAAGTCTGATAATGGTGTGTTTCTTGCTTTGCTTGTTTATGTTGATGATATCATTATCATGGATAAATGAAGAGTTCTTAGAACCAAAGTTTTGAATTAAAGATGGGCAATCATAAATACTTTCTTGGAACTGAGGTTATCAATAATGTAAAGGATTTGTCTTAATCAGAGAAAATATGTTCTTGATTTGTTGAGTGATTATGGTATGTTAGCATGCAAGCCTGCTAGAACTCCTATGATTTCCAAACTGTCTATATCTAATGAAGAGTCTATTTCTGATCCCTTACTTGATAATGTTGTTGATTATCAAGATAGTGAGTGGGTTAAACTGATTTATATAACTTACACAAGGCCAATAAATATTTTTATGCTGTTCTCATTGTTTAAGTCCACTTTATGACTGCTCTTTTGAAGTCTTCATCGTGATCGCTTTTTAGATATTGAGTATATCTTAAGGATTCTTCAGTTTGGGATTTCATTGTTACAAAGATATCTGTATGTTTCTCAAAGCTTATTCAGATGCCAGAATTGGGCTAAGTGTGTTGTTATAGATAGTTGTTGATCTTGGAGATTGTGTTTTATTAATGATAATCTAATTTCCTGGAAGAGTACCACCGAATGCTAGTTCCAAAACTATACGATAATCAAAACCCGTGTTCTTGATTGTAATACTTAAACCAAAAACCCTAAGGGTTTTGTATTTTGGTTCGACTCAAATAGGGAGAGAAAAAGATATTTGGGACAAAGAAAAGTGAAACCCTAAGCCTTGTATATATAGTGCGAAAACTAGGGCAATACAATGGCTTTGGGAACAAGTCACCCGAAAGTTTCCTTTTCGTTCCTCCCCTCCCCTTTGGTGCCCACACAAAGCCTCATTACCATATATCAGTCAAGATAAATATGTCCATGAGATTTTGAGAAAGTTCAACTACTCAGATGTGAAGTCTGCCTCTATTCCCACAGATTTGGAAAAGCCTTTGGTTCAAGATGGAGATGTGTTGAATTGAATAATCTATATCTGGTATGTAGTTCAGGGGCTTATTTTGTATTTGTTGTGTTTTCAGTTTATTGCTGTTATGAAGTTCAAGCTGGATGTAGCAAGTGTTGAATAGATGAAGGGTTGGTGTGTCAAGTGTGGAGAGTTGAAGTCAGTTCTTAGGAGTATAAAAGCTCCGTTTGGATGCCTGATTATTCACTTTTGCCTTCATAATTTCTCTCAGTTATCTCTCTCTCTCTTGAAAGTTCTGTAACCCTATTCTTTCAGATCATCTTGATCTAATTACTTTGTGTAAAACTATTATCAATTAGATAATAGGATCTCACCTGAGTAGCAGTGGAGATCGTGTGTTGTTTAAAGATCAAGATCTTGTTCTTGTTTGTGGTTCTTGATTAATTGAGATTAATCAAGACTGAGAGTTATATACATATCGATTTTTCTTCATGGTATCAGAGCCAGGTTGCATTATCTGACTCTTTTATCAAATTTGAAATCTAGGGTTTCGTGATTTTTTGGGGGTTTCTTGAATCTAAGGGTTCCGGTGATAAGTTGGTTATTCTGGTGCATTGATCTGGTGGTTAATTGGTGTTTGGAGGTGAATTCCTAATTTTCTTGAAAAATTAGGGTTTGGTGTTTGGATCTTGGATCGTGTGATTCTTGGGTTCTTTTGTTGCCTTCTAGACTAAGTGAATCTAGAAGAAACAATTGTGTTTCCGCTGCATATCTGGATTAATTGCTCTGTAACACCTCTCTCTCTCTTATTAACTGCTATTTGATTGCTTGTTTTTTTTCTTGCCCTTAGTTTCTGTAGTCATGTCTGTTCATGGTTATACTACTGATGAAAATGAAAGTGATGGCGATAATATTACTTTGATTAGTAAGTTAGATGTGAGTAATCCTTTACATTTGCACCCTAATGACTCAGCTGCATTGACCATTGTCACTATTAAGCTAAAGGGAACTGAAAATTATCATGTTTGGTCTAATGCAATGTTATTGGCTTTAGAGGGGAGAAATAAGACTGGGTTTATTGATGGATCTTGTAGAAGATCCAATGTTGATGAGGTTCTGGGTAGACAATGGGATAGAGTCAATGCAGTTGTGTTAGGTTGGATCTTGAATTCTATTACTGAAGAGTTATTTCTTGGTCAAATTTTCTCTAAAAGAGCTAGACATGTTTGGGAAGAATTAAAAGAAACTTATGATAAAGTAGATGGTTCTGTTACTTTTAATCTTCATCATAAAATTCATACTATGAAACAGAATGGTTCTACTCTTGCTGATTACTATCATAACTTGAATGCTTTGTGGAAACAGTTTGATTGTTTGTTACAATTTTAAGCAAACACGTACAATTCAAAAAGGTACATTGTGAATTTATTGATGTCATCAATGACTTGAAAACACAGGGTGTTATAAATATCTTCCAATATCTCTTTGGGTAATATCTCCTAATATCTCTTTAGATAGTAGCTCAAAGTATCTCTTTTGATAGTGACTCATAGTATGTCTCAGGTAGAAGCTCCTGGTTCTATTGAGTTTAAATATGTGATTCATGAGCCTCAATACCAAAATGAACACAAGTAATAGCTATGATTCTCTAATAATTTTAGTCGTAATAGAAATACAATTATTACAACAATACTTGTATTCAACTATTACATTTCAAACCTATGAATTTCACTCAACCTTTGTGTTAACCCTTTTTATGCATGTTTATCCCAGGTAATTTAGCAACTTATGGCATGGAGGGGCATGGACTTGAAGATGGCTAAAACTTTTTATCATTCACATTTTATGTTTCTAGATTTTGAGACCTGCCTTTGTAAAACTCTGATTTTAATGAATGATAACGTATCTTTTAAAAACGTCTCTTTTGAGTCGTTTTCTATGATTGTGATTGTTGTACTATAAAGTAATACCCCAGATTAGCTTCTGCTGCTATATTGTAAAAATAGGGGTGTTACACACCACCTTTACCTCACGTGACGACTTTCCACCCTAAGGATATGTATTGCTATTACCACCCGTGCATTGATGATCCTAAGAAATATTATGGATTTAAACCAGGTTTATTAGGACATAGAGGATCCTTAGGTGTTGATTTTTCAAAATTGGAGATGATAGAAGATGATTTAGAATTAGAATCTAAGAAAGTTTTCTTTACTTTCTATTTAAGAGGACTTATTTAAACCTGTTAGGACAGGCCAAAAGAAGTAGAGAAGGTTAGGATTAAAGAGACACGCCATTTGGAGCATATAATTCAACAACCAATTTTTTAGCATGTGACCCCTTCTCACAACAATTATGTGTACCATTACTACCACCCGCACTTGAACTCAAGTGTAGGGTTACCCTCCCCATTATTTGTTAAATAACGGTAGAGTCAGGCTCGTGACTCGAACAAAAATAAGCGCTTTTTGGGAAGCAACCCAATATTTACTTTTCTCGCATATTAGGTGTGTTTTGTGTTTTAATTCTTTATTGTTTGTTTTATTATGTTTGAATTAATTTGTAATCATGCTTTGTTTGTTTATAACTTCATCTTATTTGCAATTAAAAGTATTTTGCAACAAAACACTACTATAAAACAAGCCTAATGCAACATTTATGACGCAACACTCCCAAATTATGTTGCTTTTTTATTTAAATTTGCAATAAGACAACACTTTCTAACAAAGTGTTGCATTTAAAGCTCTAATGCAACAAAAATTTTAAAGTGTCGCATATATTACAATCTGTTGCAACATTTTTGTTAAGTGTTACATTTGCAAAGACTTAATGGCAACACTTAATCTAAAGTGGCTCACAAAGTCACATACGTTAGGAGAAATGTGCTATTACCGAACTCGAAGACACTAGATTGGCACATATGCTGTTAGGAGAAAAGTTTGCAATATATGAGTTGAAGTATATCTTATGACATGTTACTTGTCGATAGTGATAAAATTCCTATTTCGTTAAATATCACGTGCTTCGTAAAATACTTTATAAATTGAATATTGTAATTTTCAGAAAGAGTTGGGTGGACAATGATTTTCTCGCACATGTAGTGAGCAACGTAAGTTTCCCGCGCTCGCCAAACCGATAATTCATTCATTATATTTAGAATATAAAAATATATATCGATGCCGCTATACGCGAACACCCGAATATTATTTTTTGAATTTTACTTACCAAAAAGGAATATAGAAGAAACTTACTTCCTACTCAATGGCTTAAAGCCTTAAACACTCCTAAATTTTAAAGCCATAAACACCCCAAAATTTTGAGGTTTCCCTCTTGAACCAAATACCAAAAAGATGCCGCTCAAAATTCCCTCTCATATCTCAAATGTGAATATTTACCTCAAACCATTCATGATTTCATTTCATGTCTCTCATCAGTTATGAGCCTTTTAATAATCACTCCAAATAATTAATAGATAATCTTCTATTGACAAAAATGAATTGGCACCGTTGATATTCCCAAATTCATTTAGTTGCATAACTTCCAAGTCTTTTTGTCAATTCACCATTTCAAACACATAAGTTGAGATTTTCTTGTTATCGGATTCTTAAAAGTAAGTTGCTTCTTTATTATTATTATTTCGGTGACAATTATATGTAATTTATTGCATTAGGGTTTACATAAGGTGTCTTTGCTATAATAATATTTACGATAGGGGATGTCAAAACATGGGAGTAGTATGAATACGAGATACGAGTCATCATGATCTGCACAATCTTTTAATGGAACACTGACTGTACGTGCAAGGGGTGTTTGGATGCGTGTCTATTGTGATCACTAGGAGCCTGCAGTTATGGTAATGGTTTCTATAATTTTTCAAAATTAGTTGAATTTGCTTTAATCTTTTTTAAGAATATTCGATTCGGAAGCAGGTCACCAGTTGGTATAAGAAAGTCCCTTATTTTAATAAACTGATTATATATTTATGTAATTCTGATTCTAACTTTAAGAAGTAACATGTTAGTATGTGATACCCAAAAAGGAGTTTAAGAAGTAGCAATATCAAAAGTATCAAGAGAAAAGTTTTTGTAATTGAAATATGAGAATGTAACAGTCATTTGACACCTGTGACTTTCTTAAATAGTGTAGCACTTATTGTGTGAGACACGAATGAAGTTTGGTTCTGTCTCATCAAAAATAAAATAAAATGAACCAAGTACTATCTTTCAAAGTTTTAAGAGTGCTTATACCTGAAATTATTGAATATAATTAGATTTCTCCTTTGCTTTTTTAGAGGAACTATACTATGATTTGGCTGATTTGTAATGGCTATCATTTCAAGCTTTATCAATATGCTCTATTTTGCAAATTTCAAACTACTGAATGGGATTCTTATATATAGAATTAGAAGGAAGATTATAAACATTTCAATACGTGATTTATTTTAATATTTTAATACACTAAAATATAAACTAATTAACCTATGGATTTAGTTTGACTATATCCGTCAGTTTGTGTTTCATTCTGTCATACTAAAAGTAGCCTTATTTGATATTTGTAGCGTTACTAGAGCCACATGGGCATACATTCACTTTAGAAGGTATGCTTTTATCTGAAACATTACGATGATGAATCACACATACAATTGTAAAGCAATTGTAATGCTATATATATTTTTTCATGATGTTTGATGCAAGACATGGATAAGTACCTGTAATGCCGGGGGAACCATGTTATTAAGGTTAACTTCTTTTGACCAAAACATATAGCTTAAGTTTTAAATCGATATATATTAGATCAATGAGACAATAAGTTAATAATTTGTTTTCGCATGAGTATTGTAGGTCATGTGGAGAATCAGAAGTTGCCGAGGTAGTCTAGGAGGTTCAAGCAATGATACAATGATACAAGCAGGTTGGTGCTGTGTATTTTTTGCTCAATTTACCATATTGATTTATTATTGTTAAAACTTTCAAAGTGGATTCTGCAAATCAAATTGCAGATATCCTGACTAAGGGACTGGATACAATTCAACATGATAAACTGGTAAAAGACTTGGGAATGATTAATCTATATCAGATATAGATTAAGGGGGGATGTTGAATTGAATAATCTATATCTGGTATGTAGTTCAGGGGCTTATTTTGTATTTGTTGTGTTTTCAGTTTATTGCTGTTATGAAGTTCAAGCTGGATGTAGCAAGTGTTGAATAGATGAAGGGTTGGTGTGTCAAGTGTGGAGAGTTGAAGTCAGTTCTTAGGAGTATAAAAGCTCCGTTTGGATGCCTGATTATTCACTTTTGCCTTCATAATTTCACACAGTTATCTCTCTCTCTTGAAAGTTCTGTAACCCTATTCTTTCAGATCATCTTGATCTAATTACTTTGTGTAAAACTATTATCAATTAGATAATAGGATCTCACCTGAGTAGCAGTGGAGATCGTGTGTTGTTTAAAGATCAAGATCTTGTTCTTGTTTGTGGTTCTTGATTAATTGAGATTAATCAAGACTGAGAGTTATATACATATCGATTTTTCTTCAAGATGCTGTTGATGTTGATGAATTTAACACCCCCAAATTTACACGCAGCGGAACCAACAATTTGGGTGTTAAATAAAAGTACAATAGTCGCAAGAAATAAAGAACGACTCAAAGAGACGTTTTAAAACAAACAACCATTCCATTATTTTCATTCATAGTTCAAAAGCGTAGTCCCAAATAGGGACCTAATACACAATGAACTTCATGATTCATAGAGAATGACTTTTTAAGCAAAAGGTTTAGGGTTTCACGTTTATGAAAAACATTTAGATATTTAAAGGTGAGGTGGAAAGTTGTTAAGTATTGCGGTAGTAAGAAGATATTCAATACGAGCAAACATGATATTCATCTCATCTCTTAGGGTGAAGAAAAGGTTTCGGTTATGAGAACAACAAATCCAAGTTGACCCATGATAGTCATGATAGTTGTAGAAAAGAGGATAACCCATGATAGGTGGTTGAGGTTGTGGTTGAGATGGTGGTGATGGAGTGTCATGAATGTGATCCAGAGGAGTGATTGGGGACAAAAGAAATGATGATATCAAGAAGGATACTTTGAAGTGGTTGAAGTATTTAGAGGTCTAGGAGGAACACCATAATGTTGTGCCAACAAGAGGTTTCATGGTGATGGATGAGAAGTTGGTTCAAGTTAAGATGGTGTGTGAAATTGTGAAGTTTTAGTAAAGGAAGAAGATGTTTTTTCTTGACTTGATGATTGTTTGATTAGTGGATGTGGTATTTGATGGTGCATTTGGAGGAGTTGGAGATGAGGAGTGTATGTTTGTAAGATGAAGGTGTTGTTGGTGATAACTTCATCACTAAGAATATGATGACAAATAATTTATCTATGAGGGATATATGGTTATTTAGTATTTCTTAGAAGGATTAGATTAGGACGCATTTAAAAAATTAGATTCATGGAAGAAATGAGGTGATGAAGATGATGATAGAATAGAGTTCATGATTTAAGGTTAAAATAAATGGATAAGAAGTAAGGCATGAGGTTTGAAGATTTAGATTCCAAATGGTGTTTGTTAAAATGCAGAAATTATAGCTGTGCCTAGATGGGATAGTGGTCAACTACACATAAATTCAGAAAGTCACAGTAGAAGAATCCATGACCTCTGATGGTGGTCCCTTAATTACCCGGCTGTCCCATATATATTGGGGGCCGCCCAGTATTTTAGGGGGCCGTTTTCTGGAGACAAAAAACTTTTTCTAGAATTTCCTGATAATTTTTTTTCTAAAATTTCCCCTTTTGAGTCAATTCTATTTCATCATGAATCATCTTATACTCATTATCTAACCTCACAATATTAATTATCTTGAGTTCTATGAGGGAAGCATATGTAGGCAAATTTGATCAAAAGATAAGCATGCATAATATCATATATATATCAAAAGTCTATCAAGGTGTCAAGCAAGCATCGGATTAGGATGATAAAATCGAAAGATCATCCATGGCAACTAAGTTGCCGCTACTATTACTAATTTACTACTAATTAGCATAAAGTTATTAAACACCTAATGCTATCGATTAGTAAATAATATAGATAATGATGTCATAAAGCAATTTTTTTAGTGTGTGCCTAAATGTAACAAATGTGGAGTAACGATTAACTCGACCTAAATATAAAATCCTAAGAGTTAACCCAAACGCTCTTTAATTTGATTTTGCTCATCCAAACAAGTCAAAAAAATACATATGAGTTATGTATCTCAAAATTTGTTCATGAGATCATTATGCATGTGTTTGAAAATGTTTTTGGGTTGGATTAACAATGCATAACAACAATTTTATTATGTTCCTAACGTGAGTGATTTGAAAATAAAATTGGGTCTTGGTTCGAAATCAATTTTTAACAAATTCACTAATGTATGCAAATCCTATATCTACGAGAAGCATATTAGTTATAATTGTATTCTAGTACTCTTAATTTACAAAAATTGAAAGAAGAAATCCAAAATCCCCATTATAATTTTATTTTGGTGTTCAATTATGAACCCTAGTACTCAAAATTGAAAAAAATAGATGAAAATATGACTTACATTGACTAGATATTTGTGATAATTATGAATGATTATTAGTGTTGATTTGATCTTCAATTGAAGTTTTAGATGGTTGTTTTTGGGTGGTTTTTGAGTCGTGATCGTCAATGGCAGCAGGTAAAGTGGGTTTTTGTTTTTTGTTTTGAATTTTTTTAGTTTAGAGTGTCCTATTTTGTTGACGTGTGGTGCGGTCCATATTTACCCGTCGTTCCCAAAGAAAATGGGGGAGCCGCTCTCAGCAAGGGTTTTTTGGACTTTGGATTTATGACAAAAATTTTGACGATAAGAAATACATATTAATTTGCATTTCGCGAATTAAATATGCTTGAAAGTACGTCGATGAAGTATTTTAAGTTGTCACGACACTGAATTGTACACGGACTAAAATTAGACAGAAGAAATAGAATTCGAATTATATATAACAAAGATGATTTATTGTGAATTCGCCCCATCAGTTCTAAACCAAAGACAGATAGTTAGAACTATCACTTTTAATGGTTTAGTAAGAAATGTCCGGCGATGTTTGTCGATGGACGCACTTTTTCGATTGAGCAATGTATCCTTTCTGACATAATCACAAGAAAGTGTGTGACGTAATTTCGATGTGTTATGTACGATAAAGTTTGCACCGGTTTATTGTCTAAGGTCAATCCGCCTTTGTTGTCGCGACATTATGGGAACGTCGTCAGTCGTACGTCCTAGTCAATGAGAGCTTGTTTCATCTAATTGCTTTTTTGACATGCTTTCCGGCGCATACGTATACGGCTTTTCGTAGTGAATAAAGTCAAGTAGCGTTATGTTTCTTCTAGAACCAAGACCGCCAAACAACATCCCCACGAACGTACAGAATACCGCTAGTGCTTTTCGGTCCACTAATATCCCGATATGATCAGTAGTCGGCATAATATTACGGTTTCTATGTCGGTCCCCTCTTATGTATACCATAAGTCTAACAGCATTTAATGTATCGTAAATACGCTTTAATCCGGCTTCCAGGTGAGAGGTTTTTAGGTGCCAACTTATAAGCGAAGCACCAAAGGCATACACTACAACATGATATCAGCCTACTTGTCGTTAGGGAATAATAGAACAACCTATCAATGCCTCGAACTTGGTACTATCTACCGACTCACACTCTTCATCTTTCGCAAGTATAGTATTATAGTACATGGGATTTCATTGGTTATATAATCTTTCTAGACCAAATTTCTATGAACAAATCTTTGATATACATAGATGATTAAATAATATACCCATCTTCCATTTTGTTTATATTTGTAATCCACGAAGAATTAAGTTCACCATCATCTCATCTCGAACTCGTGCATATATGATTTTGGCAAATAATCAACATGTTTTTAGACAAGTCGAATCGGAAAATAATGTCATCGACATATTATTAGAACACTGATGAGATTTGAACTTTTCTTCTTATTATAAAGAGTGTTACTACCATTCCTATTTTAAAATCAGTTTAATAAGGAATCTTTAATATTCATACCAAGCTTTAGGTGCTTGTTTAAGACCATATAAAGCTTTCTTTAATTTATAAACATGATTCGGTTTTTTGAAATCAATGAATCCTGGAGGTTGTGCCACGTATACCTCCTCATTGATAAAACCGTTCAGGAATGCACTTTTTACATCCATTTGGAATAGTTTAAAATCTAAGGCACAAGCATAAGCTAATAATATTCTAATGGACTCAAGTCTAGCAACCGGGGCATAAGTTTCATCATAATCGATGCCCTCTTGTTGGTTGTAGCCTTGAGCAACTAACCTAGCCTTATTTCGAGAAACAATACCGTTCTCGTCTAACTTATTTCTAAATACCCACTTAGTTCCTATGATTGTCATATTCCTAGGTTGAGGAACTAACTCCCAAACGTCGTTAGCAACGAATTGATTTAATTCTTCTTGCATGGCGACTATCCAACTTTCATCTCCTAACGCTTCATTCACATTCTTAGGTTCTATAGTTGATATAAAACAAAAGAAGTTACTTTGGTTTTGGGCTTGTGACCTAAGGGTTCTTTGGTTAAGGTTTCCTATGACATTTTCTAATGGATGGTTTCTAGATTCCTTAATGTTGACTATTTCATCAATCTCTAAAGTTTCATCCACAATGTTGTTTTCTAGGTTTTTTTTGGTGACCTTAATTGCTTCTTCTTCATCTAAGTCATCATCCACCAAGGGTGATGTCTTAGAGGGTGGAGGAGTTTCATCGAATGTCACGTTAAGTGATTCTTCGACTTTCCTAGTGTATTTGTTTAGGATGATGCATGCTTTACTATTTTGAGAATAACCTAAAAAGACACATTCGTATGACTTTGGGTCAAACTTGGTAAGGTAGTCTTTGGTGTTCAAAATTAAGCACTTGCTTCCAAACACTCTAAATTAATCTAATGTAGATTTCCTACCTCTTAAAAGTTCGTAAGGTATTTTTCCAAGAAAGGCTCTAATGAGAATTCGGTTGAGAATGTATGTTGAAGTATCTACGACATTACACCAAAAATTTTGTGGCAACGATTGCTCATTCAACATAGTCCTACTTATTTCTTAAAGTGTCTTATTTTTTCTTTCGACCACGCCATTTGATTGAGGAGTGCGTGGAGCCGAGAAGTTATGTGTAATACCATTGGCATTACAAAACTCTCCAAATTGCACCTCATTATCAAATTCTCTACCGTGGTCGGTTTTTATTGACACTATTGAACAACCTAATTGGTTTTGAATTTGCCTACTAAATATTTCAAATTGATCGAAAGCTTCGGTTTTGTCCCTAAGGAATCTAGTGACTCATTGCGTTATTGAGATCCTGGTTGCGTTTGACTCACTGCGTTTTGACTCATGCGTTGACATTGGTTGCGTTTTTTGACTCATTGCGTTTTGACTCACTGCGGTTTTGACTCATTGCGTTTTGACATTGGTTGCGTTTTGGTTCACTGCGTTTTGATTACAGGTTGCGTTTTGAAGACATCATTGCGTTTTGACTAAACGTTACTCTGCCCAATTTTTTATTCATTGCGTTTTGATAAAGATAGTTGCGTTTTGATTAGTGGTTTCATTGCGTTTTGACTAAAGTCATTGCGTTTTGACCATGGAAAACCCATGTTTTGAAACCCTAATTTCCGAAAAAAAATTTCTGACCTTCACCGCGAAGGTCTACTCCGCGCATACAGTGGGCCATGTGACCGACTTTGGGCATATGACCGAATTTGGGAATATTATAATCAAAACAAGAACAACAAACAAACACCACAATCAAGAACCAAGACTCATAAAACACAATCAACCATAACAACACACCACACAAACAACAACACTTAATCCCAAAACGATCCTGAAAAGATTCACTTAAATGACAAAATGGTTAGAGATTTGGATTAAGATGACATGTGATTTACGAAGTAGGATTTGTAATCCCTTATTTGCAATTGAATTTGGATTTTTCACAAAGGCATCTACTATTTCATCAACTTGACTTTCTTCTATTTTCTATCGATTGCTGACTGCTTGAACGTATATCATTATATAATGACTTGGATTATCTAGTTTTCCCAGCGGTCCAAGGGTGGTTAGATGAAGACCTAGACAACTATCACATAAAGGAGTTACGTTGTAGTATCTCCAGTGACACAAACTCATATGTCCGAATGTGTATAATATTCAAGATGTTGTTGTACTTCTTATACTTTTGATGAAGGGTATACGTTCTTAGAGATTTTCTTCTGCACCGTTTCTACAATCAACAATATTCAAGATTAAGTAACAAATTTGTGGGATTTTATTTAGTTTCAAGTTGGGTATAACGGGTTACTTCACGCAAGGATCCACGACAATTTAGCCTACAGAATACGAGGTTGGTAAGTTAGCCAGAGAGTTTAAAGGTTGAGATGTAATCAGCACTTCTCACGGGTATTTTTGTGCTATTCCAAGAAAAAGATACTTCACAGTCTAAGCAAAATCTTCAAAGTTCTTCGATGACATTCATTCACAAGACCTTGATTATACCAAGTGTTCTTGATTCTTGCTTCATCTCCTCTACGGTCCTCTCGAAGTCAAAGGGAATGATTCTTTTGTATATCAAGATTTGTGCTTATGACAAGAACTTCTCGAGTATATGAACGTACACGACAATGATGCTTCCGAGAGTTCGCAACCATCATGGGGGAAAATGTGTACATCCGGGACTTAGTTGACTTTGATGTTACCATGTCAACTTCCAGGGGGAAGTAGTGTATACTACTTCACTAAGAATGGTTTGTGAAGTATTCTGCAAACATGAGAAGAACAGATGCTGATTTCTCGCATGCACCCCCGAATGAATATTCACCAAGCCCTGATGACAAGAAGCAGTAGTCGTTGGTGTGTTTTGACTCTACAAAACTCCGCTGTGCACTTTGATGACAAGTAAAATTGTTCACGCTACATCAATTGTTTCAGATCTGCTCCAATAGATAGGATGTTGGTTTGGGGGGAAGCTGATTCAGAAACTTCGCCAAAAAGGAGTCTATGAAGAAAGCTTTTCAAGACATGCTGCATGAATTGGGGGGAAGTTAATCCAACTTGCAAGCTGCAATACTACAATGGTTTCCAAACAATTAAAGACAATGAAGATCCAAGCTTGGAATACAATTCAAACCAAGAGAACTCACAAGAACAACTTCATCATTGGAAGCGCTTTGGCAGGACATAATTTTAATTGTATTTGTACTTGTTAGGAACATTGTAAGTAATTCCGTATATGTCCACATATTGGGGGAAGATTGTTAGCCTTAAAATATGGTGGACAACACGGAATACATTAGTTTTATTTATAGCGTGACACATATGGACTAATATGACAAGCTATACGATAGTTTTTGTGTCACTAATTAGGACAAAAAAAACCCCCTCCTAACTATCCATGGAGGGGTGAAGCTCACTTTTGTAAAAGTGTGTGTGTGTGTTTTTCTCTCAAGAACACACACTCTTCCCATTTCATCTCTTTTCTCTCTAAATAAATATGATATTTTTCTTTTTTCCATTTTTACCAAGCCTTCCTGAAACTTGTGTTTTCTAAAAAGGTGAAACGGTTAACAATTGGCATCAGAGCTAACGTGTGGATTCGTTGTGATCTTGTGTTAAACAAGATCAAATTCGTGGTCAAAAATAAGTCATAAGTAAAAAAATAAACTCGAAATCATTTGTTTAGATTGTGTGAATGTTTTTAGTTATTAAGCAAGATCCTAGCATAAAAGGTAGCTTAATTGTGCAAGAAAAATCAAGCTAAAATGTCAAAGAGTGATTATTAAAGGCGATTTTTGGGTGAAAAAAAAGCGTATATTTCGTCGTTAGCCGTTTTGACAAACTGGCAAAATTCGATGTGCGTTTTTGACTTTTACTTTCTTCTTGATTGCGTTTTGTATATTCTTCTTGTTGGCGTTTTTGACTGTTTTTTCTTTGGTTGCTTTTGAGATTGGTTGCGTTTTGGTTCATTGCGTTTTGATTGCAGGTTGCGTATTGAATACATAATGTTGCGTTATTGACTAGGGAATACTTTGACCAGTTTTTTTATTTTCATTGCGTTTTGACAAAAATTTCATTGCGTTATGGACCATTGCTTTTTGAGCATTGCGTTTGACCAAATCTCAACCACTTCACTGCGTTTTGATAAAGTTTCCATTGAGTTTTTTACCATAGCGTATTGAGCATTGCGTTTTGACCAAATCACATCCACTGCGATTGATAAAGTTCATTGCGTTTTGACCATATGCGTTTTTGAGCATTTCTTCGTTTTTGACCACATACTCAACCACATTGCGTTTTGATAAAGTTCTTGTGCGTTTTGATTCAAAAGGCACTAGCCGTTTTTGTCTAGAAATCTTGCTAAGAAAGGTTTATCAGTAAAACGACCATAACTTATGATCCGTAACTCCGTATCAAGCCCGTAACTCTTAAATCGAAGAGAAAAAACGTGACGGAATCACGCTGTACCACAACCCTTACTAGCTGGTTAATATTTCTTAGGCCCAAAAGCTCGTTTACTATGATTTATTGCCATTTTTCAGTTTTTTGGAATTTGTGTTAGACTTGTTTTTGTTCTAGCTCACGGCCCATCTGTATTCTAAGGCCCGTTTCAGTTTGGTGAGCCTATTTAAACAAACAACCTTAACCCTAGCCAGAAAATTATCTGTTTTTAGACAATTAAATCATTGGCCGCTGATTCCGAATCAAATCATTCACGGTTTTCTATTGATTTTGTAAAATCCCGTTAATTCTTTATTAACGGGTTATTAATCAAAGACTTGTAAATCCCCGTGGAACGTGAATTGCTCACACAACCACAACCTCAATCACATCATATCCACTTAAGATCCAACAAAATCTTTCACACTTCATATTTCATACCTATTCATTCATCATGTCTACTCCAGTTAACACATCCTCAACAGATAGCCAAATGCACAACAATATCATGGCAGCTGTTCTAAAAGATCTCCACCTAGCTTGGACCAGAGAAGATATTGCCTCAGTGGCGTCGCAGTTTTCTACCTACCTTGACACACATCGAATGGTGAATACTGAGGAAGTGCATCTTTTAAGGTCCAGATTTGCCGTTACCAAACGTACTCATTGCAGCAGCAGTTGAAAGCACAGAGAACATTTCAAACCAGTAGCTGCACAAGAAGAAAGGCTGAGACAATACACAACATGACTAGCAGAGAACAGACTTACTTTCAAGCTGAAAAGGAGCTATTTTCTTGATTTTGACTAGGTATTGGTGCTGAAATTTTACTCACTGTTTGATGCAATAAACACATCTAAGGAGATGTGGACTCGCCATTAAAGGCACAACAGGGGAATCGTTTAAACGAACAAGATGTAAAGACCAAATCATTTTGGTAATTTTTGGGAATTTACTCTCGAGATGGAGAATCCATGGATCTATTACTTCACAGTTTTTATAAAACTGATGAATGAGTTATGATATCCGTTCTTGAGAGTATTTAAAGCCCAGAAGTACAAATCCATTAGCACTTGTTGCGGCTGCTCAACCCAAAAATTTATTCAGATAACACTATCAGGCACCAAAACCTCAAATGATCGAATTGCAACCATCATACATGCAATCTTCTTCCACACGGCCCAAGTTCCTCTACCAGACACAAAGGCAAAGAGATCGCAAAACAGTTACTCTCAATCCGAGGTCCCCGTTTCTGAGGAAGACAGTGATCCAGAACAAGCTCGGAGGATAAGGAATGAATAATAAGAACTTGGCACTCCTTGCTAAGTATTCAAGGAAAGCTGTACAAAACCTACCAACAACATGCCTTCGAACTTCTACAACTGCCAGGAACAAGACTGAAGATACCACACCAAGGTATAACAAAGGACAATCAGTCAGGGCAGTTTGGGAATCAAAGGACGATGACAGTTGCTGGGGCTAGGAAACAGTAGGCAGTCCGGTAGTGCAACAAAAAGATACAGTGCTTTAACTACAAGGATATGGACACTATGCTAATGGAATGCAGAAGCAAAAGCGGGTTTTAAAGACTAAATACCGTATCACAAGGAGAAGATGAATGAATTGCAAACCAATGATGAACACGGTGTGTTTCCACTTCAAGCTGAGCAAGCAAGCAGTGGGATTGTATCAGATGAAGAGATTGATAAACAGAAATTAGAAGCACATTACAGTTACATGGCAAAGATTCAGGACGTCTCACCTGAAGAATCCAGTTCTACTAGTCAGCCATTGGAACAAGTACAAAACCATGATGAAAATGATGTGTTTGCCAATGTGAGATGACATTCTGAGCAACCTGAATTCATTAACGACACATATGTTTTGGAGAAGGATGATAGCAATGTCATTTATGATTCATCAAATATATGTACTAATGATAACCAGGTTGATCAAAATGCGGCTGAATGTGTTGATGAGCGTGCTGCGCTTGCTAATTTAATTGCTAATTTGACTCTTGATACGGAGGAAAACAAAACGGTATTAAAGCAAACGCATCATTAACTCAAGAACTTAAGGAGTGCAAAACTAACCTTGATGAGACTAGTAGGGCTCTAGGGGAGGTAGGGCTTAGGGGAGGCTACTAGCAGTCTCGAGATAGTTGTCTGATTGTGACCACTTCAGACCAAACAGACTGGCTTGAGAAAGTACACGGCACCTTAATTGACGAACGAGTGATTATAAAATACTTCAAACAAAAGTTAAATGAAACTCCCCCCCTTAGGACTATTCTAGCTCTTAAAGACATTGACATACAAGAGGTTTAACCTAAAAAACTATAAATTTCAGTTTGATCGATCAGAAACACAATGAGTTGTCAAAAGAGTCTGTTAAATAGGTCACAATTGAAGGTCAACTCAAAGAGAAAAGTAAAGGTTCATTCGGATTTAATAGTTAAGGAAGAAATGACCTGACAGATGATTGAAATGGACAAACAAATAAAGTTTTTAAATGAAAGTCTTTATAAACGCAATTCAGTCAATTCAGACCATTCACATGTTTGCACCCAATTTGCGCAAGTTATAATGGTTAGATCAAACCTTTTGCTAATCCAAAGTACCTCATGATGGCTCAATCTGAAAAAGCCTCGTTTGTATGAGATCCCATAAGATACTTCTTTGGATCCTGCAAACAGAATTTTGCCCAAATGGGATGAGATAGTGACTCTTGAAAGGGGAGTAGATCAAAATTGTAATAAAGACAAAGTGAAAACCATATGATTACACATATCAAAACAGTATTTTATGAACTTTAAACACCATCCAAAACCTACTTGATCAGTTGGAACACCGCTCTATAAAACAGTTAGGAAGACATGTGGAGAAAAACGTTTAATAGAACAAAACCAAACATTGCTAAAAAACGTTCTTTTTGTCCTTTCTACAGTTTCTAAATCCATTAGTAAAAGTAAGGACATGTTTCTAATGAAATGACAAAAACAACTTCAATAATTTTAGAACAATTTGTGGACAAGCACTGGTCTAATCATTTAATAATAGTGCATTTCCTAACCCAACTGCTAAGGAGTATGGAAGTTTTGATCAAAACCTTATAATGCCTCTTCAAACAAAAACTATACTGGACAGTCATTGTTTTGTTCATGAACTAAAAAAGGAAATGCATGACGATTTAGAGTACGTTAAATCCCTTGAAAAGGAGATTGACGAACTTGAATCAGAAAAGGCTGATTTTTCAAACATATATGATCTACCCGAGCCCGAGTCCTAGTTAAATATCCCGCGCGTCACATTAAATGTGTAGGGGTATATATATATAGATATTTTTCACTTAGAAAAATATCTATCTCAAATCTATCTATCTCACATCTATCTCACTATCTCAAAAAAATCTCTTCTCATATTTTCTAATAATATCTTCTCTTTTTATCTCATCTCTCTCTCTTCTTTCTCTCTCTCTAAACCATAATCTTATTTCTAGTTCTTGGTTCGATCTGTGGTTAGCAATACGAAGTGAAAGTATAAATCGGGATCCGACAAACGGATCTAATGTATTTCGAAAAGAA
Organism: Tanacetum coccineum; assembly: GCA_026074375.1. Lineage (NCBI taxonomy): Eukaryota > Viridiplantae > Streptophyta > Magnoliopsida > Asterales > Asteraceae > Tanacetum > Tanacetum coccineum. The sequence continues at coordinate 21,169 of BQNB010036139.1, read as the reverse complement.
CGTGAACAATATCATGAAATACAAGATTTGAAAGCTCAAATGCAAGATAAGAACATAGCAATAAGTGAGTTAAAGAAACTCATCGAGAACTGCAAGGGAAAGTCTGTGGAAACTCAGTTTAATAAACCATCTGTTGTTCGACAACCAAATGCTCAACGAATTCCAAAACCATCAGTTTTAGGAAAACCGACTCCTTTTTCAAATTCTCCTGAAATGAGAAGTTTTCAAACGAAACAGTCGGTTAATAAAACTAATGTGTCGGATGGTTTGTTTAAACAAGTCACTCAACAGAATTTGCCTCAGATTAGAAAACAAGCAGTTCGAAACACCAATGTGATTGCACCTGGCCCCTCTAGGAATTGCCCAAAGCATGTGTCACATCAGTCACCAAGGGAAAAAGTAGGCTCAAATGACATGGTTCATAACTACTACCTAGAGAAAGCTAAGAAAAGTGCACAACTTCAGAAAGACAAAGAAGTGAATGGAAAACCTAGTATGATTGATCCTGCTAGATTACCCAACACTGCTAATGGTTGCAAACCAAAACCTAGGAATTGGCAAGCATCAATGAGTAGTCGGGTTTCAAACAAAGATGTTCACTTAGGAGAACATAGGAAACAAAAGCCTTTCTTGAAGTTCAATGAATTGCAATGTCCTACATGCAAAAAGTGCCTTTACAGTGCAAATCATGATGAATGCATCTTAGAATACCTCTCAAGGTTAAATACTCGTGCCTCTGCACAGAATAAGGATGCAAAATCCCATAAGACAACAAAGAGATATATGCCCATAGAAAAGTCAAGTGCATCTAAGAAACCAGAAAGACAGATCCCCACAGGACATAGGTTCTCAAACAAAAAGACTGTCCCTGAGAAAACAATGAATCCTATATCTTGTCTTAGGTGGAAACCAACGGGTAGAATCTTTAGTAATGTTCGTCTTAGGTGGATTCCCACAGGAAAGTTACTCAACTCTTGCACGGGCAAGGTTGAAAGTGAGCCCACACATGGTTCAAATGTAGATATCTATCATATTCAGGCATGCAAACAAACTCTGGGTTTAAGTGCAGGTACATCATTCAATGGTCAAAAACAACAACGAATTGACATAACTGCAGATGCACTATACAATGAAAAGCAGGAAAATCTCAGAGTGTGGTTGCTGAAATTTTTGATATCTAAGAAACCAGTGCCAGAATGGTTTCACAAAAGATGAAATCTTTTAAATGACGTTTGAACAACGCAGTTCAAGCCTCGGTCATCAATGGAAATGACGTTTGAACAACGCAGTTCAAGCCTCGGTCATCAATGGAAATGACGTTTGATCATAGCAGATCAAGCCTCGGTCTTCATGGCAATGATGTCTGTTCACATCAGTTCAGGCCTCGTTCTTCATCAAATGACTTCTGATCATAACCGTTCAGAACTCGGAATTCACGACCACAGCAACGAACCGTCAAGTTTAAAGCTGGTTCCAAAAGTTGTTCCTCTAGCAGTCAAGACAGCTACATCACGACAAGAGTTGGAATTACTATTCCACCATCATATAGCAATGCTGAGGACAACAGGTAAATAAATACAAAATCAGAAAAACAGAAAATTTCCAAAAAGATTCTTCTCGACATGTCTCTTGGAATCGATAACATTTACGTGCTTAGAAATGTCGATTAACATTGACACGGGTGTGTAAATGAAGTTCGAGCGAGAGTTTTCAAATAGTTTCAAAACATGTCATTTCTAATTTTCTAAATGGCTTATGTGCAAATGTCAGTACATAACCCGGACTTCAAATAAAGGAAGGTTTATAACTTATCCTCCCAACGAGAAAATTAACGTTTCTCGGTCTTGAGCTGTTCTTACAAGACATTCAATGTTTTTAGCTCAAGAAAAAGGATAGTGTACGTTTCAGTGCGCTTACCCTTACCGTTAGAAGAGAAGTCCTCTAACATCTGGTTTTTCAAAAAGTTGAACACAATTTTTCAAGAATTTCTCGATGACAATTCATAATCTTTCAAAATTGTGTGTTCAACACTCCAACCCTCACAATGTTTTCAAAAGACAACAATTTTTCAATTGGTCCTATTTTTGAGGGGGAGTTTTTCGAAAAACAAAGTTTTAATGTTCTTGGATACATCATCAACGACCATTCTTATGTATTCAAAACATTATCAAAATGTTCCAAACCATTCATGCTGATAATATTTTCTCCCACGGAATTTTCAAGACATATTTTAATCACAAGGTATTTCAAAAACTAAGTGTTTATTTAAAATAAGGGGAGAAAATGTATTTAAAATATGATCTAATTGACTCAATGTGCTGAAAAGGTTTTATGGTTCGATCTTATACCCAACAACATCTTAATTTCACGACGATTCTGAAGTCATAAGGTGGTTAGGTTAGGAATCAATCCTATGATCCAACCAGAACCGGAGGATCTACCCAAGGATAATCCAAAGTTAGAAATAGCAGTCCTTAGGTATGATTGGAGATGAATGTATATGGGAATAATGCCGACTAAGATTGAGTTAACACTAGAACAATCACAACAAGGTGTTAGTAATGACGTCTTGGTAAGCATTGAAGGCGTTGAAGAATTAAAAAGAAATGTATGGATAAAGGGTCTAAAGAAAGAAGCCCTCCACACAACTTAAGGCAGAAACCGGGTCAATACATATGCTATCAGAATCACAAGATGATTGCTGGTATTGAAAACGACATCATGGACCCAGTGATGCAATGCACAACCCTTCCCAGCCATTCGGGTTTCTCTTAACAGAAACTTGTCTCATTTGTCACGGAGATACACACGTTATCTATTGACATCTCACTCCGAGATTGTTGATATTGAATAGGTGGCAGTCTGCTCCAGCCTCCGAGTACTAAAACCAAAATGCACTAATCGAGTCTAGAGCCAAGAGATCAATAAAAATCTCGTTAGGACACATTCCATTTCAAACACTTGTTGAACATCATCAGGTTCACAAGCTGTTATCAAGAGTCCTACGCAATATCATTGTGATATTTGCTAGAACATTCAGAGTGATACTCTTTAGTATTCACAATGACGAATGGAAATCCTTCCAGTGTCATCATCAAACAGCACTGCGGTAGGTGACTTGCGAGATTCTATATGAATCAAACTTGTGACAACTGGATATCGATTTGGTCCAGTAAATGAATTGACGGTTGATGAATTTTGATAAAAACATGACACTCTCGATGTGTTACAAAAACTCTTTAACGAGTGACACGTCGATTGATTTTCAAATCAATTTTCTCGTTTATCACTAACGTAAACCTGCAGGTCAAACGGTGGTAACGGCAACCTCAATCCCATTCAAATGCTCAATCTACGAAGACATACTATCTAGAAAGCTCAAGATTTAAAGACAAAGACTTCCGCCTTCCGCTAACCTACCTGATTTGAAGCTTTCAAGCCAATTCAAAAGTAATGAGCATGTTTTGTCAAGACATAAGATCGCAAGGATGGAGGCAAAAACGATTAAGACAAGACAAAGGCTCAAAGAAGTCAATATCCCAAAGCATGAAGAACAAGCTTACAACAAACGACAAAGACCAAGACACTCGAGCTTATAACGACAAAAGCAATCTCACTGACTCAAGAAGGGTGTCAACAATGAAACTCACTTCGGGGAGATTGTTAGACCTCAATTTTATGAGTTAATAAAAAAAGCTCTTTACCCGTGTTTCAAGACCTCACTTCGAGGGAGAATTGTTTAGCCTTAATTATTGAGTCCAAACAAGGAAGCTCGGTCACTCTACGATGGAGCTTCAGTCACTAATTAGTTAACGAGTATTAGAATATTATCGGAATCCGGGCTCGATAGTTTAATCTAATAGTGTTTAGTTCGGGTTTAATCCAAGCAAAACCTCGATCCAAGAGTATAGTTAAATATCCTTTCTATCAAAGTTGTGTAGGATTTATCTTGCATAACTAAACCTTACACAAGCTAAGGAATTCAAGATCTATTCAAGTAGGATCATCAAATAGTATATTGTATCCAAACCATTTCCACACCTCTTTGCACACAGTTTTCTCTGATCTAATTCTTCTTCTAAATCTTTATCTTTTTTTTCATTCTTCATCATCATCTTCTTCCTTACCTTCAATCCTTAAGATCATCCATGTCATCTACCCAAGCTTCTTGATGGGTGATTTCGATTGAAATTAAATTTGCCAAGTTTTAAATTTATAAAACTCGATTACCTATGGTCTACAACGTACTAATGGGAGGAGAACCCGATCATGTGTAGTGCAGGATTGGTAAATCCGAGGTCATCCCAAGAGTTAAGTGTATAAGTTGTAATTGCTCACAGATTAAAATGGTTTGAATATGAATTAAACAGAATGAATTAAACGCAAAATTAAAATTACGAGACTTGATCAGGGAGAAGAGAGTACTAGCCTAGTTATTCCTTTGTTATAGTTATGATTAGCGTTTTCTAGTGCAATGTCTACTTATCATTTACGGTGGTTCTAATATCAACAGGGTCATTTGAGCATCTAACCTATGTATCCTGCGATCCCAGGTCCCCGTTGGTCACGAAGGGTGAGCATATAGTCTACAATGGTTAACCCCTAACTATCATAATGACTTGTTTAATGCCAATAATCCTACATCATGGTTGCAAACTCTCCTAGAAGAGTTTTCTCAAAGTTTATAAGTACCTATCATACTGTAGGCGGAGATATGAACAATCCCTACACTATGGACAGTTGCCAACCTATCCCTAGTACCCGGTCAACACCTAATTTAACAGGTAAGCATACTTTAAGGTCTAACAGGATCTACACTAGCATCAATACTACCAAATCTCAAGGATCATGCAACATTTAGGATATCCTATAAATGATAATTCAATAGGAAACTAACATCAAAACCATAACAAAATCATAACAAGGCTAGCACTTAAGGTGCTTAGCCACTCATGCTATAGAATGCACAAGAAATAAATGAAGAACTCATGGATTGAGAAAACATAATATTCTTTCAATTCTGTTGATGAATGAACAATACAATAAATTAGTAAAGTGATCTCTCCCTTGAACTAAGTAGTGAATGAACCGAGTTTAGTTCTCCTTTAAAAGCCCTAGATGTTCCCTAGAACTCCTTGTGGACGAATGGACTGATATTAGGGCTGTATTTATATTATTCGTTTCAACTACGGCATAGTTGAGGGTATAAACTACACCGTAGTTATGCTGAGTTAGTCTTTCCTCTTGCATGATAAGTGTAACTACGGCGTAGTTAAAGTGGCCAATTACGCCGTAGTTGTGACTAGACTTTACATTTTCGGTATTCTTGATAACTACGGCGTAGTTAAATCGGGGCAATTACGCCGTAGTTTCTTCTAAGCCAGCTTGGATTCTTCAAATGAACTATGGTGTAGTTCAATGTAGTAACTACATTGTAGTTATGACTAGGCAGCATAACTTCACTCTTCTACTTGTCTAATTCCCGTGCCTTTCCACTTCAACGTCTATAATTTCCTGTAAATGAAATAAAAAGTGATTAAGTATATATTTTAACCACTAATAGATAATAATGAACATTTTATGAGGGATTTTGATACAAAAAGGTATTAAGTATTCAATGTTATCAAATATCCCCCACTTGACTTTTGCTTGCTCTCAAGTAGACCTGCTAGAATAATTCCTAAAAAGAAATAACCCCCCTTTTATTTATGATGAGATAATAATATATAATTATACCTATGCTAGAAAAAACATCAAAGCCGAACACCTTACGAAAAGGGGATGAAAATCACTCAACTCTTGCTAGTCTAAGTGTTTTATTTCAGGGTGATCACTCAATAACACTGTCATAGCATGTATTCTATCATAAGCTTGGAAAGTACACAAAGCTACATCAACTAGAATTAAAGTCTAAATAGCTCTTAAAGGCAACATGGGTGACACATACAAGCTTAAACAAGTGAAAGATCTTAAATGATACCAATGTTCCAGAAAAGGCAACAAAACCACACATGCTCGTCCAAATCCATGAACGAGACACATGTGATAGCTCATTCCTTAACTCGAACAAGCTAAAGGATAAAACCATTAAAAGGGCAGGATAAGACATATGATGCATATATAATTGGTGTTAATAAAATAAACACAAAACAAATAGTCTACAATCCATAGTTTCGTCATCACTAGCTACTATCCTTCTGTTAGCTCGGACTTCAAAGTCTAAAAATCTAATCATCAATAATAATTGGCTAGTCTAAGTGATATAGATGTAATAAGTCTGTAATATGGTGACGCAAAAGCAAACTAGCCCAACCTTCAATGAAGTGGTTGGTTTATAAATGTACCAAATCAAAGTATTCCACATTCCTCGGATAAAGTAGGCTGGTTTCTTATTTGATAACCAACACTAATGAAATACTATAACTATATAAAAAAATGAAGAATACAAAATACAAATTATGTAGCAGATAACAATGAAAAATATCCCTCCACTTAAGATAAGCAGTATCAAAAGCATTAGTGATATGGGGGGTCTTCAATGATAGGTCTTCCATATAGGCGTGATTCCCGAACCCATTTACCCGAACCAAGGAATTCAAGCAGCCAATAACTCCTCAACGGTGGATTAATAGACTGCACGGTAGGCTAAGGTGTAATGGTGATACGAAACAATAACAATTTAGGTTTTAAACACGGAATGGCTCAACAAGTTATTCTAGGGGTATCTTGCATTAAAAGTGAGTGCAACAAAGGGTTTTATCACGGGAGGTCGACAAGTCAGTGTAACAAGTCGATAAACGCACACAACAACACACATATGGGCTAATTCTGGTGAAAATCCTATAATGTTGCCTTTATTGAACTATATATCCCTATCACTCAATTAGGTCTCAAAATGATGTACATGCCAAATTCTAAATTCTACAATACTATCAACACACTCATATTTGGTGGATTTATGTATCAATATATGAAAACAGAATATTAGGCAAACCTCACCAATGGAAATAACGGGTAATATGTGCTCGGCAAAGATCTATTCTAGTTTCGGTTTTGAAAAACATGTCAATTTTTTTGAAAATGGTACAAATTTTCAAAATAAACTAGAAAATCAAAGGCAAATATAGGTCAAGGGGTAATTCTACTCCCACCCCACTTGGTTTGTACAACGTCCCTATTGTACATTTTAAGGAAATGAAATTTAAAATAAATGATAGTAGAATTAAAACAGACGACTCTCCTGAGTATTGCTTTGCAAAACCGGAGCTATATGAAATGGACTCATGTCTTTTGAAAAACCTAAGCAACCTCGCGTCCCTGAAATAACTTAACAAACCTAAAGCGTAATCATGATTACAAAATAAGGAAAACTAACTCATTTTCGTAGGAATCACAGTTGCATTTAGCGTATGCAACAAGCCTTTTAAATCACTCAGTGGCCCGAGTAGACGAGTGAAGTCTTGTGAGGGTTTATAGTGAATACACCCACAAAATTCATTTACTAAATGTACATGGTTTTGTAAATTTCTACATTGTTTTAATGATAATTTATGGTTGAAGGTTTTAACTATGTCGTAGTCCATAGGTGGAACTACGCCGTAGTTACATGAATGAAAATAAGCCTAAAATTCCCAGATCAACTACGATGTAGTTAAGGGGTTCAACTAAGCCGTAGTTACAGTTTTAAAAATAGGTAATTGGGAATTTGGCTTAACTACGGCGTAGTCAGGGGACCCAACTACGTCATAGTTACAGACTGTAACTACAATTTTTTTACTCATTTATCTACAAGCCGAGTTGGATTATCGATTTCTTAGCTTGTAGTGACCTGCAAAGTTAGAAAGATACAAAACAAACTAAAATGCAGAAATTAAATAAAGGAATTATTACTGAGTCTTCAAGTTAGACTCATGGCGGGTCTACGTCGTCATGAAGTAAAGAGTTTCCTTCATGTGTCCTACACCACCCCATAATAATTTTTTAACCTATGTCTGTTAACCTTGAAGCGAATTTCATCTTTGCCACAAACTTTCACTGTTCCATTAGGAAATACTTTGGTGACCGAATAGGGTCCATATATATCAAAATAAAAAAAGACATGTAAAAAATGTGGACCATCCCCTATTTCTATGTCATACACTTTTTCAATCAAAAAGCCATCTTGTCCTTAGCTTGCCTGGGAAGAGCTTTAATCTTGAATTGAAAACTAAAACCTCTTCTCCCTCCTGGAATTCTTTATTCGTAATCTTAGCATCGTGCCATCGCTTTGTTCTTTCATTATAAGATTGTGAATGCTCATAATCCTTGTGTCTCATTTATGCTAACTTGTTTAATTGCAAGAACCTATTTCTTCCTGCAGCGTCTAAATCAAGATTCACGTTCTTTAAGGCCCAATATGCTTTATGCTCCATTTCAATTGTGAGATGGTAGGCCTTTCCATATACTATTCTAAATGGTGTACTTCCGATGGGTGACTTATAAGCTATTTTGAATGCCCAAAGAGCATCATCGAGTTTATCTGCCCATTCCTTCTTGTTTCCGTTTAATGTTCTCTCCAATATGCGTTTATTGCTCGGTTGGTATTTTATGTTTGACCACTTATCAGCCGGTGGTATGCTGTAGCAAGCCTATGGGTTACTCCGTATCTCTTTAATGTCTTTTGAAGCAGG
>BQNB010036139.1:0-5000 GCA_026074375.1 Tanacetum coccineum | reverse complement strand
CAAACCCGCATAAAGTTCACACCGTCGATTATAATCTATCTATTTATAAAATCTATCCTAGGTGACAATATTGAAACCTAGCTCATCGAGGCTTTACCAACTTATGGCCTAATGGTTATCTATATACCTGTAGTCTACAATCCACTTAACTACCAAAGGAAACAAAACATTATTTATAGTCCTAAGATACTATAGTCTATCACTCACTATACAAAAGTAGAAACATGATTTTATTTGTAGTCCTAGTGATCTAGTTATATAGATAAACTATATGTATATCTGTCCTGGATCTAAGCCTATAGCCCAAATAAACGAATAAGTTACAAACGCTGTTAATTTAAAATCTTAGTCTAGTTGAGTGATAGATGAAAACATAATCAAGCACATAAATGGGTATGAAGTGATAAACATAATCAAGATGCAACGAAAGAGTAAACAATCGATATAAAAAATCAAAACATAAAATTATCATAAACTTGGCTAATACCTACAAGTATTAGCCCATAATCTTTTTAACAATACATAGTATCCTATTCGGAACGATTAAATTAGAGTTCATAAAAAAATGATACGCTAACCAATGATTATAGCGGAGTATAATGATTACAAGAGTTTTCCTATGGAATGAATGCACTTGCAGGACCTACTTGTCTTCTAAAATTGTTTGAGAATCGTACTTGGTAGGTTTCGCTCATCTGAAAACCGAATGCTAGGTTTTCTATTTTTAGGTCCGCAAATCTGGTCGATACGGTGTATTGGTGAGGTCCAATACGGCGTATCCAGGTTATTCAGCGTGGGCTCTACGATTATTATATTCTAGAATAATCCTTAACCGCCTCTTAATACGACATATTGATGCATTTAGATATGGCGTATCGAAAGTAAAACATGCTTGTTCTGGAAGTTGACCAAAGTTTCATATATGACGTATATGCTAATGTGGATACGATGTATTCTTCAAAGTCAGCCAATGGTCTTGAATTCGTCTAAGTCTTGGGATAAGGCGTATCTGTCTAGAATGATATGGTGTATTAATGTCAAATTCAGTATACTTTCTTGAACTTCTTCATTTATGCTCCAAAACACATTCTTTTCTCTATCTTTCACCAATTGCTCGATAATAACTGAGATTTATAAAGATAAGCAATTAAGTATCAAATCTTATATAAAATAATATAAAACAAACAATATAGATAGGATAAATGATGCTAATAATTAGACATTATTTGATGTCATCAAATATCCCCCACTTGAATCCTACTTGTCCTCAAGTAGTCTTTAAATTTAACTTATGAAAACGTATCCCAAACGAATGTCTAAGATTTTTCCTTTAAGCGTTTTTATTTAATTACTAGTGCACAACCAATCACCTCACGAAATGGGAAACAAAATCACTCAAATAACTCAACTAATCTATGTGGCAACATTTAGTAGTTCGCTCAATTGCTCGGTCGTGACGAGTATTCTATCATAAGCTTGGCAAGGATACACATCTCTACCACTAAAGCTAAGGAGTAACAAGTTTAAAAAGGTAAACTGGGTGAATATGACAAGGCTTAAGGGTTGATCTCTCTTTTTAATCTCTACGATACCAATATTCCAGAAAAGGCGAAAAAACCACAAATGCCAGCCCAAATCCATGACCGCGACACTTGTGCTTGCTCACTCCCTAACTCGAATAAGCTAAAGAATAAGATTAAGTAATCTTCACCAATTGTATTACACCATTAAGGGCAACAAAATCACACATACACATTCAAATCCATGAATGAGACACATGTGATTGCTCAAATCCCTCATTCGAGTAAACCAAAGATTAGGATGAAGAATGATATAGGGTAGGGATTAGGCATGGGAAACATATATAATTGGTGTAAAATAAAATAACAAAACAAATAGATTAAGTCCAACCAATAAACAATAATGTTGCTAGCTACTTTCCCGACCACAACCTTGAAAAAGACACAAATCACCGACTAACTCACGCTTTAACTCGGAAAACACACGCTTTGTTTGTTAGACACGAATTAGACTCAAAGATGTCTTAATCATCATTCAACGATCCATAAAAATAATCCTAGTTGGCGTTCCCGTAACAACCAACTCCCATTCATCCATAATATAGTATAACAATAGTGGCGATGTCTACCACTTAATACAAAAAACACATAGTTGGTTTATTTTGCGACCAAATTCTAATAATATATAACAATACTCTACATCGTTTGTTTATAGTACGTACTACCGAATTATCTATTAATACATAAATAATAAAATCGGTTAAGTTTAGACGAACCAATTATCTCACAATCCTCTCCTTTTTCTCTCTTACATTTTTTTGGTATTTTTGTATTTTTTCGATTTTTTAAACAACTAGAAAACGAATAAAGGTGTAAAATTTCACCACTTCACGATCATAATAAATCTGGACAATAATTCCATAATGCTCATGACTCATAAACAAAAATAATAGTGAAAGTAGTAAACACATAAAAAATAAAAGCAACTACTTTCACATTTCCATTGCAATGTGCAATTCCCGACCTAGCCAAAGATAAAAAATACGCACATGAACACAGGAAGTACATACTTTTACACAAAATCAACTAGCAACCAACTATGGACTTTAATCTATAGGGTAGGCTAAGGTGTAAAGGTGTAACGAAACGTATTTTAGTAGAGTAAGAAACTAAAAGAATGGCTAAGAAGGTTTTTCTAGGGGTATCTTACTGTAAAAATAAGAGTAACAAAAAAGTTTTATACGGGGGTTAACTAACAAGTGTAGTTAGTTAATAACACTTAATATTTGTAAATGACATAGGCCATTTGGTTTAATCCTAGAAATTTACCAATTTAGACAAGTCACTCACTTATAACAAGAATACTCAATATGGTGGTCTTGAATAGTATACCAAGCCAAGTTCTAAAGTTCACTACAATCACCGGCACACTTATATATTTGTGGAATTTTTAGTAAAATAGGCTTAATCCTCACAATATGGAAATAAGGTTTATGTGTGCGGGTTATGCAACTAATAATCTACAAAAACATGCTATTTAAAAAAAAATTTAAGCATAAATTAGGCATATTCTTGTGAAAATAAGGACAAGTAGTGTTCTAATTCTCCTCCCCATTTGAGATATACAACGCCCATGTTGTATAAATTTAGCAAAAAATACAGGAAATATAAAGAATTAGAACGAAAACTCCCCTGAGATTTGCTCGAAATGATTCTCCATGATGAGTTTATGAGCAACTATGTGTGTTGTGTTGCGAAAAGCGTCTGAATCTTAGCACGAATAACACACATAATATTCTAGATTATAGCATACCACCACTTTCTTCATTCACGTTTAGTACTTCTCTGTCTTATCATAAAGAAAATCACCGCAATTGTATCCCTAAATAAACGTCGGTTAGAATAAGAAAATAAAGACGATAACTAAACAGGATAGTCGATACGCCGTATCCATGGTGGTGGATACGCCGTATTGAATCCTATAAGAAAAATAAGCAATACTGGTCAAAGGTCAAATAAGATGCTTTTAGAATTATGAATACGCCGTATTGACAAGTCTGACAATAAAGTTTTAAAAGTACTAAAAAATAAAAAGATAATGTATCCAGGGTATTCGATATACCATATTCATTGGGTTGGATACGCTGATGACATCAAATAACGTCTATTTTATAGCATCATTTATCCCATGTTATTAACCCATTTTGTATAGTTACTGCAAAGAATTGTTACTTAATCGTTTATATTTGAGAATTGCAGTAATCATGGAGTAATTGGTGAAAAATAGCAAAAGGCGCGCATTCTGGAGCTTAAATGAAGATATTTTGAAGATTACTATTCCGAAGACCAATACGCTGTATCCATCAAGGAAGATACGGCGTATCCGTGCCTGTACTCACCAAAGACCACAGAGGATAAAGCTCAATACGCCGTATCCAGAGAGACTTAATACGCCGTATTTAAGATATGGAATGAATATAGTATTCTGGAAGATATCAAGTGTGGTCCCTACTCCAAGAAATCCCCAATACGCCGTATCCAACTCCTTAGATACGCCGTATCGAACCGACTTCCAGACCTTATAAATACAAAACTCAAAAACGAGTTTTAAGTGTGCTAAATCATATTCTCAATACCTAAACCATAAAAGTTGATTTTCAGAGGAGACAAAGAGCAGAAGAGGTCGAGCAACGTTATCAATTCCATAGGAGACAACATGTAATTCCGTATACTTTAGTAATCGTTTAGTTTTTGGAATCATTCGTTAACTTGGTTAGTTTACCTTGGCTAAATAATTACTCTTGTATTTATTATGACGTTTGAAGGCTAATACCTTCGGGTATTATCCATTATTATGAAGATCTGAATGTTTGGTATTTGTTTATCTCGATTTCTTGATTTATCGTTGTATGCTTGTTTATCTTTATCAATTTATACTTGTTTACGCGCTTTTGTATGCGACCTATCATTCAACTCGATCTAGTATGTGACCTATCATTCAACTGGATCTAGTGATACGGACCAAGTAGATCTAGAGTCTGGGATAGCTCTCCATATAGTAATTCTTACATCTAGAATAATAGTTACACAAATATTGTCCTTCTAAGTATGTGTCTAGGATACGCTTTGGGCTTAACTAGTTAATTATATATTGCTGATGGTTTATTGATCATGTTGACTAGCAGGTGACCTAGATAATTCAACAAGTAACATTTTGATTCCATTATATAGGACTACTAGTGTATGAATTACCATTAAGCGGTAAGTGGGTAAAGTCTCTATGAGCTAGGGTTGATTATAATAAGAAAATAAGGATGCTTTATGCGGATGCTTTAATTGTGACAGAATTAATGTGTCTAGGTCTTAGGATGATGTAACGCCTAAGTCTTAAGAATGATATGCCACCTCGAGAGAAGAAATCATTTTACTTAATAAACAAACCAACTTTCTAATCGGATTAGCAATGGTTAATACAGTTTT
>BQNB010036138.1:37856-50356 GCA_026074375.1 Tanacetum coccineum | reverse complement strand
AACTACCTTTGTCCTCAAGGGTAGTTTGGGAATTTCATATTATTTTATATTTTATTATTACGTGTATAAAACTATACGAATCAGTTACTCTACACTTATTATCACATATTTGTCCTATGCTTAACAAGTTAAATCTTAAGTTATCTACATGCTCTACATTATCTATTTTGAGAGAGTCATTTGAAATTGTACCTTTGCCAATGATGTTATCACGAAGATTGCTACCAAAAATAACATTACGTCCGTTGTATGCCTTGCAGCTTGAGAAGAGCTTTCGGTTACCCGTCATGTGTTTGGAGCATTCGCTATCCTATATCTACTAATCGGGTTCCAAGTCGACTCCAAGGCATATCTATTTATATAAGGCAACACCTCCAACATTTGGTCCCTAATATGTCATGGGTCCAAAGTTGTTAGTGCTAAACATCCTTTGCATCTGATGCAATTGGTTGGGATGTGGAAATGGAAGACACATTTCCCATGACATGTAACTTTGTCTTGGGAAGTTGTTCCAAGTTACAGGAAAACCACGAGGTTGATTTTGTCGACCAATATTTAGTGTTTTAGGACGATGATAATTATTTATGACTCTTCTAGGTGGTGGAGTTTTTGATCTAAAATTTGGTTTTGAAAATCCAACTCCGGGTTTTGACAATGGCTTATAGAATTGCTTAACTTTATTATCACTAGCAATGAGAACTCTTACATTGTTTACTATTATGTGTTTTGGTCTAGGACCCAAAATAGATTTTTGAAAAGACACACTTTTCTCAGATCCAGGTGTGATTCCTTGTGACGGTCCCATATTTACTTTGGGGGATGCATGAACATTAAGGGGGCAGCACATATTTATGGGACCTCCATTATAAGACACATTTTTCTGAGCTTTTACAAATTTTATTTCCTTAATTCCACTAGATGATGCTTCAAATGAATTAAACCCTAAACCTAACTTTTCACCGGAGGGTTTTTGATTATTTAACATTTCATTTAAGCAATGTGTGCTCTTTTCAAACTTGTTTAGTTTAAGAGCTTCCTCTATAAGCTTTTCATTTTCAATTTTAAGCATATGACATTTTACACATTCGAGATCAACTTTCTTGTTTTTCTCGAGTGTAGCCATTTTTTCTTTTAGAATACTAATTTTCTTTTCTAAGCTATCTCTAGTGGCTTTTAGTATTTTATTTTTAGTTATTATCTTTAAACTCATTTTGCATAGTTTATCATATTTATTTTCTAATATTAAATCATCTATTGACGAGTTTTCATCACTAAAGTAAGAGGATTCGGAAGATACATCACTTGATGCTTGAGCTACTAGACACGTTTCGTTATTGACTTTCTCATCATCTTCTTCACCGCTATCACTCCAAGAACCTTTGACAAATGCTCTTTGGTTCTTTTCTTTTGGTGGTTTTGGACATTCTCCAATAAGATGATTCGGGTCGCCGCATCTAAAGCATTTTCTATTGCTTTTACCGTTTTTGTCGCCTCGGCTTCTTTGAAGCGTCTTTTTGTCGTTCTGAGGTTGTCTCACCAATCCACCTCTTCTCTTAAAGAATTTCTTGAAGTCTCTTACCGCCATGGCGTATTCTTCGTCTTCACTTTTGGAAGTCGAACACTCTTCATCACTAGATTCTTTCTTAGCCTTTAAAGCAAGAGATTTCCTTTTAACTTTTGCTTTGACTATTTCAGAATCTTTCTTGATGATCATTTCGTAAACTTTGAGGTTCCCAATAAGTTCATCAAGAGATAGTGATGTTAAGTCTTTCGACTCTTCAATTGCCGTGACCTTGGTTCTCCATTTGGGATGTAGAGCCCTAAGAAATTTCCTTTCATAGTTCTTGCTAGAATAACCTTCATCAAGAGCTTTTAGACTAGTAATAATAGTATTAAATCTAGCAAAAGCACTATCGATAGATTCGTCTTTAGAAATGACGAATTGTTTATATTGTTGAACCAAAAGGTCGATCTTCTTATCTTTGACTTGACTATTACCTTGGTGGGTGATTAACAATGTTTTCCAAATTTCTTTTGCCGTATTACATATGAAAATTCTTTCATATTCTTTTCTAGGCAAAGCATTATAGATAACCATTTTTGCTTTATTATTTTTTGTGAATCTCTATTTGAGATCATCATTTTATTTTTCAAAAGGGATAACCTCATCTAATTTGGTTTTAGGATTTTGTTGAATGAGTTGAAAATCACCATTGGTAATAACGTGCCAAATATCTCGATCTTTTGATTTAACATATGTCTCGAATCTATTTTTCCAATGAATAAAATTATCGCTTTCAAAGAGTGGTGGTCTTTGCATAGATTGCCCTTCTAGATATTTGTCAGAATCCATACATCGATCCAAGCTTTAAAATACAATATATTTTAAAAATCTTGAGTGACCTTGGCTCTTGATACCAATTGTGGAAACTAGAAGGGAGGGTTGAATAGTTTACAAGTGCATTTTTGTTTTAAAAACTTTGCTTACAAAATATGTAGATTCGAGTTGTATGTTTAACCAATTCACAATATGAACAAACAATATAACAATCTAAACTAAAGCTAAATAACAATGACAATAATATGAAGAGATAAGGAAAGGAACAATCAAACCAAGACACCAAGATTTATAGTGGTTCGGCTATGAAGCTCTTCTTCGCCCTACTCCACTCCTCGAGTATCCTGATCGAGATTTCACTATGTCAACAAGCTCCCTTCAGGTGGAGAAAACCGTTTACACATCGCTTACGTTATTTTCCGACACTAAGCTAAATGTCGAGTCCTAATACCAATCTACGACTTCACAATCAATACACAATCACTAGATCTACACTATTGGATTTACACAATATCTGAATCACACAAATACACAAGATAATTACAATAGAGATTTGATACTTAGAAGAAAGGAGGAGAGATCGCTAATCAACACTTCGTTTCTTGGCCAATACAAGTGTACTTCTCTTGCACTTGAATGAGAGGGAAGAGAAGAGAAGAAGAGATTAGATCACTTGAAACAAGATCAAGAGATGTTAGTGATCAAGATATTTAGTGAGAGAAAGAAGGTTTTTAGAGAGAGAAAGAAGTGTGAGAAAATTCGTGCAAAGAGGTCTAATATTCAGCAAGGGATGGAGCAGTATTTATAGGCAGGAAAATCCAATGGTAACTGACGGCGGTCCCGACGGTCCCAGATATATAAGGGGGCCGCAAGGTAGACTACGCTCCCTTTTTTGTCTTTTTGTGGGGAAGGTTGTATCTGGTGTATAAGCTTCCATTTGGGGGGAAATTTTGAATTTCAAATTTTAAGTTTTTAATAAAACTTTTCTTTTAATTAGAAAATATTTTGTATAATTAATTTTGTAAAAATATTTTGTAAAAATGTAATGGATAAGAGAAAAATATTTTCTTGATCACTAATCATGCTTAATGATTTGTTTGTTCATACCTTAAGTGATTACTAATCTTAGAAATGGAATTTTACGATTAATAATTTGTAAACGTTTAATTTTATCGTAAACGTTTTTACATTTTTCGTTATTATCAAAAAATCACTGAGAGGTCGAAAAATATAAATAACGTTTTTAGACATTATTTGTATTAACACACTATTAATTGTGTAATTAGCTAGTATCATGACCTGTGGTGTTTTTTCCCCAATTTACATAAACCCTAATTCAGCATGAGGAATCAAAGATAGTCCAGAGTTCCTTTAAGATTTGAAGACACTATTCAAAGTATTAATAATTCAAAACAAAATAAACAGAAAATTGCATCAAAAAATAAGAATAATAGTAAGGAGTATAAGAACAACAAGGATTCGTTGAGGGAGATGGTGGGAAAAGAGTATAACTTAGGGGTCAGCTAGTAAGAGGAGAGGTGATTAGTGAGAATGTTGGTGAGGAAGTTTTGAATGATGAAGGAATATACAAGGAAAAGTGTGTGAATGTTGATGGTAATGGAAATGACTTTGAACCTGTCTTGAATGCTGAGGATAATGAAGGAGTGTTTGGCACTGATGTTCATAAGGTACACACTACACCGAATTTGATTGTAATGTTCACAGAAAGTCCTTAGCAAAATTGATCGAAAGGGATTAAGGGGAAATAATGTTAGCCAAAGTCGGGATTGGGGGGGGGGGGGGGGGGGGGGGGGGGGGGGGGCCAATGTTAAATTGCCTAATAAAAAAAGTTTCTATTATGCTTCAATGGTTAAAAGTGACGAGTTTCCCAATACTTTGGATTTTATACCAATTGTAGTTAGTGAAACTGGTATTGGAAGATTTATTTTGATGAGACATTGTGCAAAAAGAAGTGAAGAACGGGGATTAACAATTTGTGGTGCTAAGGTTGTTGGCTAAGATAATGCACATTAAGTTGAATTGAGTCCATTATTAGATAGAATTGGTGGGACAAAGTTTGGTATTGCTGAAATTGATAAGTGGAAGAATGGATGTTATATGTTTAAGTTTAGAGATGAAATGGGCATGAATGCAGTATTGGAAAAAGGACCTTGGACGGTTAGAAATAAATCATTGTTTGTGCAAAAATGGAGTTCTGAAATTGGGATGAATAAGGTTGAACCAAAGAAACTGCCTTGGTATTAGTATTTTAGTCCTTGTTTTTTTTTTGTTAGTTTTTGGGTCAAGATAAGTTAATGTCCCCTTTAGAATCCTGGTGTTTAAAGGGATTAGTGCTATGGCTAGCAGTCTAGGAAAACCCATTCTCATGGATAATATGACTGCAACCATGTGTCATAAGGGCACAGAGAATATTAGTTATGCAAGAGTTCTAGTTGAAATAGATTCAGAGAAAAAGCTAAAGAATGAAATTGAGATTCAGTATGTTGATAAGTGTAAAAATGTTAAGGGGAATAAAAAGTTTAAGTTACTTATGATTGGAAACCACCTATCTGTACCCATTGCAAAGTATTTAGGCATGAGCTATAGAATTGTAAGAATGGAGGGAATGTGAATAATGGCAATAAAAGTTCTAAAGATGATGAGGAAAATAAGGAAAAGGATGGGGGATCTGGTGGTATTAGACATGATAAAAATGTTGAGTTTATAAGCCAAGGAAGAAGAAGACAACAATGAAATGATTATAACAATAGGTCTGGAAACTATGCAAACGCCAAAAACAATCAATATAGCAAAAAACAAAGTAATGGATTTGGAAGAATGGACAAGCCTAAGAATCGTAAAAAGGAATACAAGAAAAAGCAAGCTAACGCAGATGCAAATGTAAAGAGTAAGGAGGAAAATAAATGGAAAGTTGGAGAGAATGTGGTGGATGAAATTAGGAAATCTTCTAATAAGTACTCTGTCCTTGATTCACTACCAGAAGATAATGATCAAGAATTGATAATGCTCAAGGGAAGGATGATTATTGATAAGTACTCAAATGAGAAGGTACAACCTACTCTTCATTGACATCAATTAGTTAATGTCCATAAAATTATGATTGAGTATTTCAAAGAAAGATGGGAAAGAGACAAAATTAAGTAAAATACTCCAATAGATATGGAAGATGTCTTGGAAGCCAATGATGGTATAGCTAATGCTATGAAGAGTAAAGAAGTCAATGGTACTAAGGGAGAGGTTCTTAATAATGTTTTTAATGGAGTATAAAATTGGAGTATGGAATATTAAAGGAATGAATACTTCTGAAAAACATAATGAAGTTATGAATTTAGTTAAAAGTAAAGATCTAAAGGTGTGTGTTGTTTTGGAGACTAGACTAAAAGGCAAAAACTTAGAAAAGCATGTGATAGAATCTTTCAGAAATGGAATTGGGAGTCTAATATGCAAAAGTGTAGTAAAGGATGTAGAATTGTATTGGGATAGGATTTTGATAGTACATTTGTTCAAATTCTTCCCCAAACAAGTCAATCCATATTTTGTGTTATCAGTGCAAAAAGCTACAATTTCAAGTGCTTCTATACTTTTGTATATGCTGCTAATGATGGATTAGAAAGGAGAGATCTTTGGGAAGAGCTTATCAGAGATTTCAGATATTTGAATGGAAAACCTTGGTGCATTGCTGGTGACATTAATGTGACTCTTTACCCAAATGAACATTCAAGTGGGAGTTTTGTTATGACTCCTAATATGATGGAATTTCAGGATTGTCTAAATAAAATTAAAGTAGAAGAGATTTGTAAATCAGGGCTACATTTCACCTGGACAAATAATCTTCAAAGAACTAAGGCTGGTAATATGACTGGAATTCTTAAGAAGTTGGATAGAGTGATGTCTAATGAAGAGTTCATTAATCAGTATCCTAAAGCCCATGCTAAGTTTCTTCCATATATCATCTCTGATCATACTCCTTCTATACTTTGCATCACTACAGCTTTCAAGAAGAAAATAAAGGCTTTCAGGTTCTCTAATTTCTTAACTGACAAACAAGAATTTTTGCCTATTTTTAAAGACAAATGGAGCAAAGAAGTTAAGGGGTTCCATATGTATCAAGTTGTTCAGAAAATGAAGTGTCTAAAATCTCCTCTTAATAATTTGAGATGGTGTAAATGAAGTTTATTCAAAAGAGTTGTTTCTCTTAGAGATGAGCTCAAAAGAGTGCAGATTGATATAGATAAAGATCCTCACAATACCATTCTCAAAAACTTGGAAGCAAAACTTGTAAAAGAGTTTTATGTTGCTGAAGCAGATGAAGAGAATTTTTTATCTCAGGCAAAAATCAAATGGTTGAGTGAAGGAGACAAGAATAACAACTATTTCCACAAAGTCCTCAAAAGGAAGGAGTATTAAAAGCAAAATTCTTAGTCTTACTGATGCAAAAGTAGGTTACTATAAAGAAGATCAAATTCCTCAGTTATTTCTGAAACATTTTGAAGAGTTCCTTGGAAAGTCTTATCCTATGTAGGAGGTTGAGAATTATGAGAATTTGTTCCAAAGAAAGATCAGCAATGAATTTGCTCTGAATATGATTGCAAATGTGTTAGATAGTGAGATAAAAAGGGCAATGTTTGATATTGAGGACTCTAAGGCTCCTGGTCCTGATGGATTCACTGCTGCTTTTTTCAAAAAAGCCTGGAGAGTCATTGGCAATGATGTTTGCAAAGTAGTTAAGGAGTTCTTTAGCTCTAGAAGAATGTTAGGGGAAATCAATGCTACTCTAATTTTCCTAATTCCTAATGTTGAAAATCCTAATAAGGTCACTGATTTTAGACCTATTGCCTGCTGCAATGTCCCATATAAATGTATTAGCAAGGTTATTACCAATAGTATAAAGCCTATCCTTGGTATACTTGTTAGTAATAACCAATGTGCTTTTATCCCTGGAAGGAGTATTCAAGACAACATCTTGCTTACTTAGGAGATAATGAAAAGATACAATAGAAAAGGGGGAGAGTAGCAATTAAAATTGATATCCAGAAAGCTTATGATACAGTTAGTTAGAGTTTTCAAAAGAGGATCCTTGAGAATTTTGGGTTTCGTGATAAAATAGTTGATTGGATCATGCAATGTGTTACTACTGCAGGGTTTACCATCAATGTAAATGGAGATAGAATTGGTTACTTTAAGGGAGGTAGAGGATTAAGACAGGATGATCCAATTTCTCCATATCTCTTCACTTTAATCATAGAAGTTTTCTCCCTCATGCTTAAAAGACAGATCAACAGTCATCCAAGGTTTCAATATCATTTTAGGTGTAAACCTCTCAAACTAGTTCATGTATGCTTTGCTGATGATCTTTTGGTAATGTGCCATGGTGACTCTTATTCTGTAAGGGTCATTAAGAGTGCATTAGATGAATTTAGTGCTTGCTCTGGCTTGTTTCCTAATAACTCTAAGAGCACTGTATTCTTTGGAAGCTTAAATGAGGAAGAAAAGAGTGAGATTCTAAATGTGATTCCTTTCACTACTGGCAAGCTTCCTGTAAGATATCTTGGGGTCCTACTTATTGCAAAAAGACTTAGTGTGAAGGATTGTGGGTGTTTGTTGGACAAAATCAAGAGCAAGATAAGAAATTAGAAGAATAAATGTTTGTCATATGCTGGAAGACTTCAACTTACTGTTGCGGTTTTGGAGTCTATTCATGTATATTGGGCTTCAGTTTTCCTTTTGCCAATCACTATTATAAAGGAAATTAATAAATTTCTAAAATGGTTTTTGTGGAATCAAGGTGAGTCTACTAAAAGTAAAGCAAAAGTTGCCTGGAATGATGTTTGTAGACCTAAAGATCAGGGTGGATTGGGCTTGAAGAATCTTCACATTTAGAACCAAGAATTACTTGCCAAACATGTTTGGAATATAGCCACAAAAAAGATACTTTATGAGTCAAATGGGTCCATTTAGTAAAATTAAGAGGGAAAAGTATATGGGAGATATCTGTTGAAATCAATGATAGTTAAGGTTGGAAAAATCTCCTCAGCATAAGAGACTTGATAAGGAACAATGTAAGGCATATCATTGGTAATGGAAATACACTTCCATGTGGTTTGATAACTGGTGCAGACTAAGTCCTTTGTCTCAAATAGTTACTTATAGAGACTTATATGATGCTAGATTGAGTAGTGATTTGAAAGTAAGTGACATGGTTTGCAATGGACAATGGAGATGGCCAACTGAATGGCAGGAAAGTTTTCCTATGATTACAAGCCTAGATGTCCCTGCAATCAACAATGATAATGATGACAAGATTGTTTGGAGAACTAGAGAGGGAAGAGATTTGGACTTCTCTGTGAGTATGGTTAACACTGATTTGAATTATCATGCTCCAGTAATAGTGTGGTGGAAACTTATATGGTTTTCCCACTGCATTCCCAAACACTCCTTTATTGTTTGGTTGGCTATGCAGGACAAGTGGAGTACTCAAGACAAATTCAAAAAGTGAGGTGATTGTGTAGTTAATAGATGTGTTGTATGCTACAATGACTGTGGAGACCTTAATCATTTTCTTTTCAAGTGCCCTTTTGCTAAAGAATTATGGAACAAGCTTACTGTTATTGCTGATATCCACACTAACAGTTTGGACTTGAATGAAATTGTCCATACTCTAATTAGTAATGGAAATGGCAGCAATATAAGGAGCATCATCAGGAGACTTGCTTTTGCTGCAAGTGTATACAGCATATGGCAAGAAAGAAATGGAAGGATTTTTAAAGAGTCAAAGAGGAGTTGTGATGAAGTGTTTAAGAACTTGGTGGAAATGATTAAAAACAAGTTGATTGGAATCACTGTCAAAGATAGTCTTGCAGTTAGAAACATTGAAAGAAGATAAGCAATTACTTGTAAAATGATTTAGTCTGGAAAGTATTCTATGAAGTAAGGAGTAAATGAAGATTATATTCTGGAATGTGATGCTGTTGCAGTCTTGTATTGATTCAGGGGTGTTTGGATCTTGGTGATTTGTCTTTCTTGTCTATTTCTGAGACCAAGAAAGCTTTTATGCAGGCCATAAATGGGTTAAGTTCCTTGTATCTTGGAGTTCTTCTAGAGTGACTATACCTTTCTAAACCTTATAGTTTTTCTTAATTGGCCTTGGGGGGAATTAAGATCGGCTTTGTTGGCTTGAAAGGAGGTCTGGTTCAGAAGAATGTACCATAAGGTAGGGCTTTCCTATGTGAAGGGTAATGGCCTAGGTGTAGCAGTGTATGTTGGGTGGTTTTGGCCATCAAATACTCTGTTAATTGGAGGCTAGGATGGTTCTATTTTGGAGGAGTGTGTTCCTGGCATAGTGATGCCCCATCCTCTTAGTCTCTTGATCCAATCAATGAGGATGTAGCTATTGTTTGGTGTTAGAGACTTATGATGGGGAAATGTAGCTATTGCTGGTATAGCCCTCTAAAATAGTGTGAATGGGTGGTTGTTCCTCTCTTGGTGATGCCTGACCCTTTCATCTCAAGTCATTGTGGTTGCAGGTTGAATGACTTGTGGATGTGAGGTGTTGGGAAATGTAGGCAAGGAGGAATGGTCTTTTGGTGCATCAAGGTGAAGATGTGAAGGTTCTTGCTAGACTGAATTCTAAACAAATCAGTTTTACATGTGGTTGGTTTGTTTTAGTCTTCTCAGTCTAGCAACTCTGTCTGAGATATAGTCTTTGTAATTAGAGATCTCTTTGTTTGTTGTCAGATTTAGTTATGTTGTATTCAGTATCTTGTTTTTTCAGTTTGCTATGGTTTCAGGCTTGTCTGATTCCTAGTATTGGTTGTAATTTGGTTCTATGTTATTAATAATATCTTCACCTTTGCATCAAAAAAAAGAGAGGTAATGAGCTACTTCTATGGCTCACACATGCAAGTCGAAAATAGGCTTCATAAAATGCAATGCATTTATGAGCTCGATTCTAATCGTCTAACTCTACGTCGCCACAACTAAGCATAAGTGTAACATACATGTCTCATGTAGAGCGTATATAAATCAAAACTTACCAAGTCCAAGTCACCGTCCTTTTTAACCGACGTCGAGTATGGAATATATATAGAAGAGGAATGCTAGGATCACAAAAATTTTACAAAAACTTTTCCACACAATGATGTGTCATGATGAGTTGTACTTCATTAGCCAATTACAAAATGAAAGAGAATGAGTTTGAATCCAAATATTGCATGACACCTCATTGTGTGGAAAAGTTTTTGTAAAATTTTTGTGATCCTAGCATTACTCTATATAGAATAGCTCGTCTCATAAGAACAAATTAATAGTTGGGACTTATAAATTGTTTTCCAAAAACAACTTACTTGGGATCCTATGATACTTAATCCACTTAGAGATGTACTCGATCTCCTTAAAGAGCAAAGAGCAAAAAGTGACTATCTAGTTGTTATTGTTTTCTTTTGAGCTGGCTTTCATTCTTTTGGGCTAATAAAGGAGACATGATTACACTACAAAAAATATGTTATTTTACCACATTTTTTTACACACTTTAAGAAAAGTGTGTAAAATATAATGAGTTTGTTCACATTTATAATTGTGTAAAAGTTTGTTACATAAATAAGTGTGAACAAATTATAAATTTTTTCACATTTTAAAGTGTGAACTTTTATTTGCAACAAATATAAGTGTGGAAACCTTTAACTTTTTAAAATATGTTCACACTTATTTATGTAACTATTTTTTTACACATTTATATGTGTTCATAAACTCAAAAAAAATTTCACACTATTTAAAAGTGTGTAAAAAAAGTGTAATAAAATAGACTTTTTTTTATAGTGTTAGTTAGATATCTAATTAATACTTTTAGTTTAGTTGTTGGAACTGCTCATATAAAAGTGATTATACGTGTAAAAGTGTCTTAAGTCCTAACTTTCTGCACTAAAACAGTAAAAAGGAATTCTTCTTTTCTATGGAATATTACTTTGCATCCAATGTTGTGAATAACTGAATATAAAAATTTTGTACTCCGGTATGCTGCAAACAATAACCTCATTCATAGTAAACAAGTAATTAATATATAATCACCTTTTAAGAAAAGCCCAACGTGTCACAATCTGCAAAGCTTTAAACTTTTGGTGATTCTAAGACTTTTTTCTTGTTTTAATTTGTTTTTTCTTCTCAAAATTTTTTTGGTGCATTTGTCACACCCGGCATAAAGAGCATTTTGTGGTTCATTCATTTAATTGATTTTGCGCTTTATTTGGTTTCCTTAGTAACCATGCATGTGGTTGTTATACTAGCTCCATCTAATGAGATTTTACTTCCAATGAATACATTTTAATACTCTTACATCTCTAAATTCCCTTAATCCACCTCAATCATATATAACTTGATGAGTAACATGAGTTATATCATTTCACAAACGACAGTAAGAAAGTAGTACACTAATAAAACATCCAAAATAATCTATTTGTCTCGAATTTAGAATTGTGAACTAATGATCTTGAATTCCATGAATGTTATAAATAATCATTCATACATGTAACATGACATGAAGTAGCTACTATAATTTATTGAGCCAAAACATGGTTACGTTTAGACCGAAGTAAGCAAAACAAAATGTGTCAATCTGGACACATGATATACTTTCGTGTGATAAAATTAACATTAATTGAAGAGAATGAAAGAAAAATATGAATTAGCTGGTGTTGGATAAAGTGGCAATGCTTGTGGGATGAATCCGACATGAGCATCAATAATGATAAGGAGTTTGATTGGCAATAAAACCAACCCACATGATTCTCCATTATATGCTCTTGCATACTACTCTTTCAATTATTTCATTATTATTAATTTAATTCATTCTTCTCAACTTCCTTCTTCCTTCCTAACCCTATTTCCATTCTTAACCCTTATATTTGTTAACTAACGTATCTTTAGTTATTTATTAATCGCTTGTATGTATGTACAAGAATCTTGTATCAAATATTAATTAGGGTAAAAGCCATAAATACTCTACGTACTCACAACTATAACTCATTATACTCTATTAATTTGTAAATGGTTCATTACACAATGTCAAACCGGCAATAACAAGTTTAGTGGTGACGTTGAATTTATTTTTCTTTTCTTTTTTTTAATCCATGTGATGTTCCATATAAGC
>BQNB010036138.1:0-35843 GCA_026074375.1 Tanacetum coccineum | reverse complement strand
GTTAAATGACCTATTTAAGAATTAGTAGAGTATAATGAGTCATAATTGTAAGTACGTAGAGTATTTATGGCTTTTACCCTATTAATTAAGGGATCATACGTACTCTCATATGATTATGTAAAAGTAAGTTACCTCACGATTTCATGTTTAATTAACGTTAACGGACCATGTGTGTATGTGCAAGTTTAACACAAGCCATGGATTTTTGGGCATGCAGCATAAATATAATCGCAGTCACGGTGAATAAGTTAACTCTAATTGAGAGCAGATTAATTAAACTTGGAGATTATTAATCCTTAGTAATTTATCAAAGGATACACGAGTTTAGCTAAATTTCACATAACAAGCTAGAAACTAATACTAGGTGATTGAGGATAATTATTGAAACACGAACGTGTCAATTGCACACGAAGGAAGTAAGCATCTTTATTTGTTTTCCTTTTTGTTTTAGTAGGCAAATGATCGAGTCAATCATGCATATATGGGATAGTAATTTTGTCTAATCTTTATTCTCATATATACTACTGGTAGGTAGAAAACATGCATTAGGGAATACGAATTTGTTTCTCATGATTACTCGATCTCTTATCTAGGGAATATTATTATAGGTCGGTAACATTGATAATTGTTATAGGTTTTTTTCTTGAAGCTTTACGAACTTTAAATAGAGGTACCTAACGTATCACAAACGAGTATATTGGCCAGCGCTACATTGCGGGACGGTCGGTGGGCGTCGTTGTTGTTGACGTCGAAATGAGTTGGATATTTTGCACTTTCATAACCTACTCCGTCTCAGACCCTCATTCAGTTTCTGATAGCTTCCTCATAGATGTTGTGACTGGTGGAATCATATGCATATTGTAGAGGCAAATGCTTGAACTTCACTCACCTGTAAAAATTTGTAATCGAATTGGTTTTAGAGGCCAAACTGCTACAGTTATTGTATTAAATTTGGAATAAAAAAATTTAGCTTTCGGTTACATAGAAAGTGAAAGCTGCCCGGTTATTGCGACTTGGAATTACAAACATCAGATTTCAGGGACTTCTCTGCCATCTCCGCTAAATTTCAGCCTCGAAGAAACATGGCAGTATTGCATACAATATCAGATTCCTTATGCGATTCCGTGAGCGAAATTATAAGAAACCTTTAGGGAAAAAAAGGCACAAAATTGGTGAGATCATAAATTAGTATTCATTAGGCTGTTTTGTGAAGGAACCATAAGGTAGTAGAATGAAACTCAAGTACCTGTGCAGCCCAAGTGTATCCTCAAAAGGATCTGCAAAAGGATCGACCTGCAAATTTTTTTTAGCATTCATGATGTTTATAGCAAACAGAAAACTATTACATATTATTTATCTGGTTTTTTTTAAATTATTTAGATATGGGGGTGTGAACATTTGAGTGTAATTCTTGGCGATTTAAATCCGTTCAACCTGTTTCACTTGTAGCGATATTTTGTAACTACGTCCTCAATTCAAAATAATCAGTTTGCGGTGCTTCGCAAACTCGACTCTATATCTCAATATTTTAGATATTAAGGGTCAAATAGTAATGAATGTTAAGTTACATACATCAAGCAATCATTAAAAGAAACTGATAACACAATAACAAAATAACGAAACTATGCACCTTATACAAAAAACCTAGTAATCTCATACCTGAAAATGAGGGCTATTGAGACACCATGCCAGTTGTCTAAAAAGAGGAACCATACAGCGTTGAAACTCGACCGCCTGTGTAGCCTCCTACACTTCTTCAAGCTCGCCAAAAAAAAGAACCTCCTTTAGACAATTAGTAATCGGCCAATATTTCAACAAACCCCTTATAACTGTATCCGCCAACTGATTATCCTTCTCAACAAACTGAATAATACAATAAGCAAGCTGCTGATGATACATAGCAATCAGCTTCAGTTTATGAAGCGATATAATGTGACCCTAACAAAAAAACTAACATCAGATACCTATGCAAATATTGCATTAAAGATTAACTATAGATGTAACACGTAATCTAAAAAAAGATACATAAACAACATCACAATAACAAAAGAAACTTATTAACAACTTATAAACTAACCTCCACGTGTTAGACGAAGTCAGAAATCAAGAACAATCATCAACAAATGACATCCAAACCCTTTATCAGCAGGACAGTTAACCGTCACAACTGTGACTTCACTTTCGCTCTTACTTTCCTCAATAAGCTCAACATCTTCCCATGACGTACCCATTTTCCAGCACCCTTTCGCGTAAAGACTAACAATAACAAACAACTTATGCTCTATTTCCAAAGTACTTAACGACTAAAAAGGGTCCGTTGTTGGAAGTGACTTAGTATTTCCTGCATGTTTTTAACAGAAACGAACAGTTCATCACTTATTGCAACCCAACGTGTATGGTAATTAAGATTTAGA
The DNA here is from genome assembly GCA_026074375.1 of Tanacetum coccineum. Taxonomy (NCBI): domain Eukaryota; kingdom Viridiplantae; phylum Streptophyta; class Magnoliopsida; order Asterales; family Asteraceae; genus Tanacetum; species Tanacetum coccineum. The sequence continues at coordinate 33,429 of BQNB010036138.1, read as the reverse complement.
AAATAATCTTACGTACATAATTCTAGCCGGACTTGAAGTCAACAATGGTGACGGTGTTGCAAATGCTCCATAGTTTAGAAGGGAAACTGTTGTAATGGCGATCAAGGTTTCAACCGCTGCAGTCAACACGAAAGGTTCAAGGACGCAGCAGGTTCATAATCTGTGACGTAGCCGTCACACAATTTCATGTGCATGTAGTCTATGAAAAGAACATACAAATTATTTACTACATAATAGGTCATGTTTACAATGATGAAACATATGTTTGAGCGAAGCTTTCTACAGAATGAAAAAAAAAAATAGAAAATAAAGCAAGCGACTTTCATGAATGTTAATGTCGCGAATTATTTTTGCAAGTGTACGACTTTGTTGGCTTCGTAACCACCTTATTTCTTATTCATCTTCCTCAAATTTTTTAAAATATGAAAACAACAGCTGGTAAAAAGTTGCACCAAATTAGTTCCAAGTACTAATATCAAATGAACCTTGAAACAAACGACCAAATCAAAATTTAGTGCTACACTTTCATAATGTGAAACAACCATACTTGGAAACCCAATGTACCACCATCTTAGCTCATTTTACTACTGAAGCTGCAAAACACACTTTACGGTATCTATTAGAAATGTTCAAAATGCTTACCTCTTGGCAACTATGGCAGCAAGCTGCCAGCTGCCAACTTCTCGGTTTCTGCTTGACCAAGCATACCACATCCTTCTCTTAGTCCATTCCCTATAATCAAGATTAAGATACTACTATTAGAACTTAAGATGCAGATGTATGTTGGTTTATGGACATAAATTAGTAGATGTGTGTTAGGATCGAACTCGAGATCACGGGATTGCACACTTTACGTATGAAGAGTAAATGTTTAATAATTATTTATAAAATGTTATATTTAATTATTAAATACGCAAAACATATAACAACCGTTAGTATTTAACGGAGAATGACTAACGACTGTTAACTAATTAAAGGAAAGGACTATAGATGGAATTAAAGAGATCAAAAATGGTTTTAGAATCCATTTGGGATTAGGCTAACCGGATAAAGGATTAGGGTATCCTAATCCTTGTCGAACTTGTTCTCTAGGTTTTCCACACTATAAATAAAGGGCCTAGGGTCATTGTATTCTCAACTCTTGTATACATACAATACCCAAAGTCTTCTCTCTTCTCCTTTTTGTGGCTAAACCGATCGGCAAACACCCCTTGTGGTTTGATCGAATTTTTTGAGTGTCAAGAAAATAGTTTTGTGTTTATTACTAGCATATCGTTTACTTGGTATTAGTACGTGTGTACAAGAACGTGTTTCAATCACACTATTGATTGAATCTTGGTTTGAATTACAAAAGTGTAAGAGGTTTTGATTCTTGTTTAGCTAGAATCACAAGGTACGCATACGTTTATGTTTGGTTAATTAATTACATGTTATTTGATCCTATTCGCTTCCGCACGTATACTTTGATGCTATTATTTATTATGAATGTCATGTATTTTAAATTCCATCAGTTATTCTATTTTTGAGATTAGTGGCGGTGATTATAGGTTTGTAACATGACAAAATAAATATATATTGCTCGAAAAGACTCAAACATATTCAATCAACAAATTTAAAGTCATTTAGGTATCAACTGCTTAGAATTCTATTCAGTCTTTCTTTCTCATAGTTAAACAAGTTAACGTGTTGCACATTGTCATTTATAACCTGGTACGTGATTTAGTAGAACAGAGCTATCTTTTATAATACCTGGAGTACATCATAATAAGCATTTTTAGTATGCTCCCCTGACCTTTTAACTTTTCTTTTTGAATGTTGGAATAAAGTCATTATTCTTCACCGTATTCCACTCCTTCCAGCTTTTGCTTAGTACTAGCTTCCCACTTTAACTTAAAAGTTCAACATTGTTTTCTTTCTGTGCATTGAACTCTAAACTGACTACGAACCTTGCATACATTATATCTCTAACGAACTAACAATTCGATAAGAGTACACTGCTTTCGATAGTAAAAACTATATCATTGTATCAAGGTTTGTTAACACGGAAATCCAAAATAAAAAATGTCGTGCTTATGCACTTTACAACAAAAACTGACATAGTAATACTTGGAGGAACCCCACCACATGATGTAATGGACGTAGTAACAAGCATGGCCAAAAACCAAAATGAAACAACAGGCTCAGAAGCGTCGAAGGAACAACCAACCTCAGCAAAAAGATCGCTGCTACCCCAAAATTCTATTAGAAGCAAAGAAGAAAAAAGGAGATTAAATAACTAAAACTCCACGATGGCACTGTGCGAACTTTTGTAAACCACCAGGCTGCCTAACATGTAACCTACGAACAAATATTACAGTTGTAGCAAGAAGTATAACCATGCTAGCAACACAGTTTTGAAAACAGTTGATAGTTGGTTAATGTCCAATGACTACTGTAATATAACCGTTAGCTAAAACATCTAATGCATAACCTATCTACTTTAAACAACTACCAATGCGCCTAAAACAACAAAAAGACCACCACCCCGCAGCGAAGCACGAGCTAAGATCCTCGTTATAACCATTTACCTACATTAATTCATATTCATATCGCGCACAAAAAGTGATGGTTTTATAATTTCAAAAGGTTTAGTTCATTTCATTTGAGAAGTAAGTTTTACTTATCTACTTTAAAGATAATTAAGCCTCACTATAATGAGCCCAAATTATTGGGCCTCTGTCTAGTAGCCGTCTTTAGCTTCAAGTCAAAAAAAGTTTAGTTCCTTAACCGCTATTATTCAAGTCATCAAACTATCAAAGTGTAGTTCCTCTTAAGATTAGCTCGAAAGATATGTAAAATATGTTGAAAGTTGCGGTTCAAGACTTTTGATTGCGCATAGCCCAGTCGGTTTCAGACGAGAAATAAAACTCACAAAATCCTTGGTCTTTTAGGATTTGAGATGATACGTTTTATTTATATGCGCATGGTTGTAGAAAGTGTTAAGGAGTATCGAGCATCGTTTAGTATGGACCTATGTCAAATTAAAGATTAAAACGGTTCCACCATAACACGTTTCACACTACAACCAAAATGGCCTAATGCAACTGTTCAAATTCGTTGCAAATCCGTTGCAAAAGGCTATTTGCAACGGAAATGCAACGAAATTCGACTATTGCAAAAAGGCTCCATGCAAATTTAATTTGCAACCGAATTGCAACACGCATAGAACATTTTACAACCGTTTTGCAACAAAAGATAATCCGTTGGAAATACATATTATTTTTGCAACGAAGGCTTTTTCCCACAATTTTGCAACGAATATTTTTTGCATCAACTTATTTGCAACGGTTATATTTTACTACGGGTTTTGCAATGGTAATTTTGCAACCGCAACATTTTGCAACAAGCAAAAATTTCGTCAATGAAGATGCAAATCCGTTGCAAAAACATTAACAATTTTTTTTTTAAATAGCCTTTCGTCCATCCAGTTTTATCCTATAATACGCAAAAATTTAAAACAAAGTATCTCTAAATACGCATATGAAACTGATATTAATATCTGAATACACAAAATATCATAAACATGTATCAAAAGCTTTACCAAATACAACATATTCTTTACTAGGGAAAGGGAATGGGAAGTTGTTGTGCATATTGTGTAAACATGTCAGCAATCCTTGCATTTGCTTCTTTCACCATTTCTTCCTTCATTGTCAACGCATAAGACTTAAGTTTTTCTTCATATTGCTTTCTATTCTCTTCTTTAGCTTTCTCAAATAGCTTTTTATCTCATGCTCTCGCTTCCTTCAGCTCTTCAAAAGACTTTTGCACCACAGTTTAAGCCTTGTACTAGTAACAGATTACTGAAACAAACAAATTTAGGTTATATTGGCCATTCTACTAGTTTAATTTTTATGTAATTGTGTCATCTTTAACCCTACAGTTAATACCTTCCAGAATACCCATTTTCATTCACTTGTTAAAGCATTGTATTTTTTAGTAGCCAACAGTAAGGGACATTACAGTTAGACTAATAATTTATGTTTAACAACTCAATAATCACAAATGATAAATTTGGAAGACCCCTTGTTTCATCCAAGTTGGGTTTAAAATGTGAGGCTACAATCACTTGTTTCATCCAAGTTGGGTTCAAAGTTCATGTAATACAAGTGTCATTCATATACTTGTGGTAAAACATAAAAAATATCGAGCATACCACCAACACCAGTATACGGCCAAAACTGAGTCCGAGGGGTCTGAAGTTGTAATCTTGTTTTCACAACCCAAATAGGATTGGTAATAAGACATACCTGAAAAGTAACAACCTTGCTATAAAAGAAAAGATAAAAGTCGAGCACATACACATATACCTCTTTGGGGTGAATTAAAAAAAATAAAGCAAAAGAAGTGCAGCAAACTCACAAGCCCTCCTGCTTCTGCAGCTGAAGCAAGATGAATCCGTGCACCTGTCTTGTCTCGACTTTTCAAGTACCTTTGTTTGGCATTGTTATAGCTATACAACAGATGATAAGATATGATAAATATAATGCGTCAAAGCATAATTAAGAATAAGTTACGAAGAATCAAGTAACATAAGGGGTCATACTTCACATACAAGTAGAAGTATAGTCCCCATGAGATAGTTGATCCTAGTACTGCCTGGAAAAAAACCTAGAATAAAGCCCTCTGATGCCCTGAAAATATAATAACTGTTTTTTACGAATGTAGATGACATATTAAACAGAACATGTAAAAAACTTTAAAAGGTATCGAGGGACATCCCTTCTGAATTAGTTATACACACTCATAGTTGCACTCCAATAGGTTCTTTATTTGGATATGTGAAATCAGTCTCTCATTTTTTCAATCCTATTCGGTTAAAACCAAGAGAAAACAAGACAGCGCACTAGGAGTCGTCGTTTACAATTACACGCATCTGAAATCTATGCTAAATTTCAATTAAGCTTATTTAAGAAATGAATAGACATAATTAAATACTGTAATTAATAACCTTTGATCTAGCAATGGAGAAGAAGACGATGCCATAAGTTTTTCTCAAAGGTTGCGCTGCTACAAACATAAACATAGGGTGGGTATCAAATGCTGACACTTGTACAAACAACCTTACATGTTTATACCTTCCTTCCAACTCTCTAGTACCAATGATGTTTGTCCCAACTTATATGAAGTAGGGATATTGGCCATTCTATATGTTCACCAGTTACGCTCTATAAAAACATAAATTTAAAAAATAATCAAAATATCTTCAAGATTTTTGTAACAAAAACAATAAAACATGTAATACCTGAAATTAAACATGAGATGATATAAAAATGCAAGAAACTACCTAGAAATGAGCATTAATTGCAACCGAAAGCATGTTCAAAGTTAATACAGATTCGGGTTTACATGAACCCTAATTCCTAAAGTTAACCGAGCATGAAATTGACTCATGAACACCTTAAACTGATGATTAAATTGATCATTTAACACATTTAAGTACCTGATTCATAGATTAAGTACAACGGAAATCGAAGGGCAATGGCTAATCGCGAGCGTCTGTGGTGGACAAAGATGAAAGTGACCTATGGTGACTAGCAAAGAAAACCAATAATGGTCTGTAGTTGGCAGCGGAGAGGAGAAAACTAAGAAATTTGAGATGGAGTCGATGAGATAAGTGTAGGTTAATGCGAGGGCCAATGAAAATGTAAATTTGACTTTTGGAGGAAAATGAGCGGTAGAATGAAAATATGTGAGAGAAACATCAAAATTTGACAGAAAATTGTAAAATCAGTTTATAAAAACATTTATTAAACTATCAAACAAAACTAAACATAAGAATTTAAATTAGTAATAAAACTAATTTCGTTTAAGATAACTAAACCCGTATAAATAAGAAAAATGTTTATGTCAAGGTTTTTAAGATCAGGATACTACATAGGATCATATATTAAAAAGAACATACTCATTTGGACAAATTAAATCACCAAGGAAATCAATAATAATAAAGCAAGCACGAAGAACATACTCGTTTGGACAAATTATTAGAACAATATATTCAAAAGAGTGTGCACTACAAAGTACATCACAACGATTTCTTCCTTATTGTGGTAGACCAAATATGCGATCTTGATGGATGATCATGGTCAGTGCAATTTAAACCATCAGGTAACCCTTTAAGGTGATTTTGAGTTGATCAAGAAAGTTGTGGAGATCAAGTAACTACAGGAACACCCGATTTTGAGTTGATCTCGACTCTGTGATTAAACATCTAATGTATAACGATACCATCTAGACTTCTCTATTGAACATCTCATGTACAACGATAACACCTTGACTCCTTCGTTGAACATCTCATGTACAACGATAACATCTCGACTCCTCCGTTGAACATCTAATGTACAACGATAGCATCTCGACTCATCCATTGAACATCTCATGTACAACGATAGCATATATACTTCTCTGTTAAACATCTCATGTATAATGATAATATATCGACTCCTCCATTGAACATATAATGAATAACGATAGCATCTCGACTCATACGTTAAACATCTCGTGTACAACGATAACATCTCGACTCCTCCGTTGCACATCTCATGTACAACGATAGCATCTCGACTCCTCTATTGAATATCTCATGTATAACGATAGCATCTCAACTCCTTCGTTGAACATCTCATGTATAACGATAGCATCTCAACTCATCCGTTGAACATCTAATGTATAACGATAGCATCTCGACTCCTCTGTTGTACATCTCATATACAACGACAGCATGTTGACTCATCCGTTGACCATCTAATGTATAATGATATCATTTTGACTCCTCCGCTGAACATCTCATGTACAATGATAGCATCTCGACTCCTCCGTTGACCATCTAATGTATAACCATAACATCTTGACTCATCCATTGAACATCTCATGTACAACGACAGCATCTTGACTCATCCGTTGAACATCTAATGTATAACGATATCATCTCGACTCCTCCGTTGAGCATCTCATGTACAACGATAGCATATCGACTCATTCGTTGAAAATCCAATGTATAACGATAGCGTCTCGACTCCTCCGTTGAACATCTCATATACAACGATAGCATCTCGACTCATCTGTTGACCATCTAATGTATAACGATCACATGTCGACTCATCCATTGAACATCTCATATACAACGATAGCATCTCGACTCATTCGTTGACCATCTAATGTATAACCTTAACATCTCAACTAATCCATTGAATATCTCATGTACAACGATAGCATAATGTATAACGATATCATCTCGACTCCTCCGTTGAACATCTCATGTAAAACGATAGCATCTTGACTCATCCGTTGAACATCTCATGTACAAAGATAGCATCTCGACTCATCCGTTGAACATCTCATGTACAACGACGTCATCTCAACTCCTCCGTTGAACATCTAATGTATAACGATATCATCTCGAATCCTCCGTTGAACATCTCATGTACAACAATAGCATCTCGACTCATCCGTTGAATATCTAATGTATAACAATAGCATCTCGACTCCTCCGTTGAACATCACATATACAACGACATCATCTCGACTCATTCGTTGACCATCTAATGTATAACGATCGCATCTTGACTCATCCGTTGAACATCTCTTATACAACGACAGCATCTCGACTCATCCGTTAAACATCTCATGTACAATGATAGCATCTCGACTCCTCCGTTGACCATCTAATGTATAACCATAATATCTCGACTCATCCATTGAACATCTCATGTATAACGACAGCATTTCGACTCATTTGTTGAACATCTAATATATAACGACAGCATCTCGACTCATCCGTTGAACATCTCATAGACAACGGCAACATCTCGACTCATCCGTTGACCATCTAATGTATAACGATAGCATCTTGACTCATCCGTTAAACATCTCATGTATATCGATAGCATCTCTACTCCTCTATTGACCATCTAATGTATAACCATAACATCTCGACTCATCCGTTGAACATCTCATATATAACGATAGTATCTTGACTCATCCGTTCACCATATAATGTATAACCATAACATCTTGACTCATCCATTGAACATCTCATGTACAACAACATCATCTCGACTCATCCGTTGAAAATCTAATATATAACGATATCATCTCGACTCCTCCGTTGAACATCTCATGTACAACGATAGCATCTCGAATAATCCGTTGAACATCTAATGTATAACGATAGCATCTCGACTCCTCTGTTGAACATCTCATATACAACGACAGCATCTCGACTCATCCGTTGACCATCTAATGTATAACGATAGCATCTCGACTCATCCGTTAAACATCTCATAGACAACGATAGCATCTCAACTCATCCGTTGACCATCTAATGTATAACGATAACATCTCGACTCATCCGTTAAACATCTCATGTACAACGATAGCATCTCGACTCCTTCGTTGATCCTCTAATGTATAACCATAACATCTTGACTCGTCCGTTAAACATCTCATATATAACGATAGCATCTCGACTCATCTGTTGACCATCTAATGTATAACTATAACATGTCGACTCGTCCGTTGAACATCTCATGTACAATGACAGCATCTCGACTCATCCGTTGAACATCAAATGTATAACGATATCATCTCGACTCCTCCGTTAAACATCTCATGTACAACGATAGCATCTCAACTCATCCGTTGAACATCTAATGTATAACGATAGCATCTCGACTCCTCCATTGAACATCTCATATACAACGACAACATCTCGACTCATCTGTTGACTATCTTATGTATAACGATCGCATCTCGACTCTCCCGTTGAACATCTCATATACAACGATAGCATCTCAACTCATCCGTTGACCATCGAATGTATAACCATAACATCTCGACTCATCCGTTGAATATCTCAAGTACAACGATAGCATGATGTATAACGATATCATCTCGACTCCTCCGTTGAACATCTCATGTAAAACGATAGCATCTCGACTCATCTGTTGAACATCTCATGTACAACGATAGCATCTCGACTCATCCGTTGAACATCTAATGTATAATGATATATTATAATTTTAGTTGCTATTCCGTATGAAGATTTGCATCAGAATTGCAACAGAATATAAATTATAATTTCTTTTAGGCTTATTTTTTTCGTTGCTTTTATGTTGCAAATTTTTATTACTTGCAACGGAAAAATAATTTCTTTAAATTAGCTTTTGAATTTTTTTGCTCTTCCGTTGCAATTCCGTTGCTAATTAAATTTGCAACGGACTTGCAACAGAATACAAAATAAATATGCAACGGAATTGCAATGGAAAATAAATTGTACTTTCATTTAGACTTATTTTTTTGTCTTTCGTTGCATTTCCGTTGCAATTATGAATATTTGCAATGGAAAATAAATTATAATTTCTTTTAGACTTATTTTTTTGTGTTTCGTTGCATTTCCGTTGCAATTATGAAAATTTGCAACGGAATTGCAACGGAAATAAATTGTAATTTCTTTTAGACTTATTTTTTTGTCTTTCGTTGCATTTCCGTTGCAATTTTCTTTTATTTGCAAAGGAAAAAATAACAATTTATGTAAAAGAAATTAGTTTATATTTTGCAACGGATTTGCAACCATTTTCTTTGTCGATGCAAATTCGGTTGGTAATTCGTTGCATTTCGGTTGCAAATTTGCAACAAAAAATATCCGTACAAACTTTGTGATAAAGCCTGTTTGGTGTGTCGTGTCAACTAAAGAAACAAAAAAAGTAAAAAAAATGAACATAAAGTCAGAGCTAATATGAATTTAGCCTAATGCATCTTTCAAAATTTCTTTAACTTGCAAGATAGCAAAGTAGCTGAAAACATAATACTATTCTAGACACATGTAACTCATTTAAACTACATTATATTAGTAAGAAACAATTTGCTTCTTCAACCAATGTGGGATTACATTTTTGGGTCTTGAAAACTTATTTAGGTATGCATGTAGCTAGACAAAGTTTATGACATACATGCTCATGTCAAGATCTAAAAAATAAGCATCTTGACAATCATATCCTTTAAGCTTTTAGTGATAAAGAGTAAGTAAAATAATTACTTTATAAATCATTTCGATATGTGTATGATTTATTGCATGACACACATTTTGATCGCTGAGTTAGACTATGGGTTTATTTTGCATGTCATTATTTTTCTTATCAGACATCTTAGTATCTTACCGTATAATTTTGCATTAAACAGTACTTAAATTAATAGTTTATCATGCATGAGCCTAAAGAAGTACGTTTTATAATTAAGTTGTGTTTATCATGCACCAAAACCCAAAACCATTAGCCATTGGTCGCAATAACATAAATGAAATTACACGACACCACCACATGCAAATTTAAATAATACATCATAAACGGGTGTACGATGTGTTCCATCTATGCAAGTCAGAAGCTGCTTAGTTTTGTATCGAATTTACATTCAAAGAACATACCAAAATATCGATCAACCAGGATACTATGTACCATGGTAGGTTCTTTATGAAAATGGCTGTTGGCTTTTAGTTACTAGTCGTACCATTCCGAGAGTCTGAAAAATAAAAATCACCATCTACATCAAGATTCATGATAAACATACCTCATATGTACATTGTAATTACCAAGATAAACATCTAACGTGTCCCAGCCAAGCTAATGTCACAATAGACTTCAGGATCAGTCAACGAATCATCTACACGTAAATTTATTATTAACATCACGTACAACCATAACATCACAAGGGCTTGTCGAAACATGTATAAATTCTGAAATTATAAATCTCAACCGTTTTGATATAATGGTTATACATAACCCAAACCAACTCATTCACAAGTAGATGGGTTCAAAGAATGAATTCAACAAAAATACTTTAATAAATTTGTTTGTTTTAAAGTAGATTTTCAGACATCATTGTTAATAAAAAGAATTGCAACGAGGACCTAATCCTAATATGCAACAAACAGCCTTCAATAATGATGAACGCATAGACCGACAACAAATGACTTAAGTAAACTCGAAATTGTTTTTATAACCGGACCCACCAGCACGGTTCACAACCGATTTAAAGACCGGAACATGTTAAAAAATATGAAATAAAACATACGCTAAATAATCCGGTAAGAACACAAATCCCCGCCGCAACACGCGGACCGAGATGTCAGGCATGTTTATCTCTATACAATAGTCGGTGCCATGCGGTGCACATTGGGCAGAAGTTTTTTTCGTGTGCGTTATAAATAAGCCCTTATTGTACAGTGTCCCAGCGAGGATTTGTTAGTCCATCTTGGCCATCACTCCCTGGAAGACTAATTGCACCGCCTTTTCGCCATCCGATATCAGTATTCCAGACCAGCGGCTGTCTTTTTTTATATCTCTACAACACAGCACTAACCCCCATAACTAGAAAAAACATCATTTCCCGAACCATCTTAACATCTACATTCCACACCATTTATTTTCTAGATAAAGGAGGGTGATATTGGGTGGCTTAAAGTTTGTTTTATCACTGTTGAAATACATATGGTAAGTTTTTACCGAGTTTCTTTATATTTTTTTACATTTATCTGTGCGCGAGCGCGTGTATGGTATTGGATAAGATGCAAACCCGGCTACCTGCCTTCGGTGTTTGTTACAAATCCAATTGGTCATACCGAAATCATATAATTGTTTTTTGAAAACAGTTTCAAGGTATTTTTTATCCATTTTTTTATATAATCGATTGATGTTTATATGATGAAATGTGCGTAATGTTTATACCTGACTAGGCTTGGATACGCCCGTGCGTTGCACCAGGTTTTTTTTGTAAAATCTTGTTGTTAATTATGTGAAGCATAGTATAAGTTTATATCTTGGTAGTTAGGTTTAAAAGACGTATTGCGTTGCACTTATATTCGTTCATATATTTCATAAATTTATTTTCGTTTATATATTTCATAGCTTTATAAATATCGTTTTGAAAATCTTCTACCCGATAACGATCATGATGGCTTCATCATAGCTGTTTCAAAAAGATCATAAGACTATTATTTAAATTAAGACTACGTCTTCTATCATCCTGACTAACCAAACGCTCGTTTTTCGTTTTACTTGTTTAGATTGAAAAGGTTGTAACCACAATCAAGTTTGTCAAATTAAATACTTATATTCGTTCATATATTTCATAGCTTTATAAATATTGTTTTTAAAATCTTCTACCTGATAATGATCATGAGTTATTATATAATTTTAAAAGGAAAAAAAGTCCAATAAGTAATTGATGTAATTGCATTGAAAACAGATTCATATTAGATGTTACATTGTTACATGACCATATGACCATTTTGGTTTATGATCCAGATTCACTCAACGTTATACATTATTATCTATATGTAATGATAAAGAACATTATTTTTCTAAATAGTAAGAGAAAAAACTTCAAATTCACTATTCTAAATTGTTACTATTATTTGAATGATACAACTTAGAGTAAACTACTACGTAGTATTTCATAGAGTCTCTATTTCATAGCAATCAAACATTACAAATAAATAATAAACAATAAATAAACAAAAAGATTAAATGGAAAATGTATTGTGGTTCCTTTTGATGCCAATTGAAAGGCTCGACATTCATTTCCTGCAATACGAAAATTTTTTTAATGAAAAAAAAAAAAATAGTTTACTTGTACGTGGAGCTCTTTACTTGTACGTGGGCAATGGAGTTCATGCACAATATAAAGCTATTAGAATTTTTGACTTAGTTTTACCCTAATGGCCCCCCTTGTGATTTGTTTAGACAATTGGTCCAATAAGCACCTACTATAACTAGAGGTATTGATTCAGTATCTCGTTTGGTTTATAATGGATTTTGTTTCAATGTTTTAACGGATATGGATTTCAGTTTCATAAGAACGATGTTCTTTATTTTAATGCTATTGCTCGTAATGGTATTTATAAAATTGATATGCATGATCTTGTACCAAACGTTAATTCTATTTATAATGTTAGCAACAAAAGAGTCAAGCGTAATTTGGACTCTACTTATCTATGGCACTACCGTCTTGCTCATATAAATAGAAACGTATTAAACAGCTGCAACAAGATGGGCTGTTAAAATCAACGGATGATGAATCTTTTGATAAATGTGAATCTTGTTTATCTGGCAAGATAACAAGAACCCTTTTTCTCTTAGTAATAGAAAAGGCAAAAGATCTCTAGAAATATACATACAGACGTATGTGGTTCCACTTAGACATGTGTCAGACAAGTTGCTAGCTACTTCATTACTTACAACTGGATGATTATTATCGTTATGTTATGTTTATTACTTAAGCATAAACATATAAGTCTTTGAAATATTCAAGGTGTTTAAGAATGAAGTTGAAAATCAACTCGGGAAGACCATTAAGGCAATACGATCAGATTGTGGTGGAGAATACATTAGCCAAGAGTTTAAATTTTTTTAACAGCTAATGGAATTGTTCAACAGCTTACTCCTCCATACACACCACAACATAATGGAGTGTTTGATAGGAGAAACCGTACTTTGTTAGACATGGTGTGATCTATGATGAATCTTACAACTTTACCTTATCCTTTTGGATTAAGCTCTAAGGTTGTAACTCGCATTCTCATATGGTTCCAACAAAGGAAGGTAGAGACAAGAGGGACACCATATGAAACTAACTGGTATGAAAAAGTTCAAAAACTTGGTCATACTTTAAAGGTCTGGAGATGCGAGACTCTTGTGAAGAGAGATACGCTCGACAAACTTGAACAAAGATCTGTTAAGTGTATCTTCATAGGATACCCAAAGGAAACGATGGGTTACTATTTCTACTTCCTACCTGAAAATAAAATTGTTGTTGTAAGGTATGCTGAATTCTTTGAGAAACGTCTCATAATTAAGAAATCAGTAGGAGGGCGGCAGATCTTAAAGTAATTCAAGAAGAAGAAGATACAACACCTTCTGAAATCACTAGCAACATTCCTCAATAGGTGGAGGGTTTTGAACCACCACAACCACCACAAGAGGAAGTGATTCTGATTACTAGGTCCGAAAGGACACATCGAGCTACAAACTACTTATGTCTAAATGATAAGAGGTGTGAGGACTAGTTAGGGGATCTTGGAGAACCCGCTAACTATAAAGTTGCTATGTTAGATCCTGAATCTAAAAAATAGGTCGATGCTATGTATGCGGAAATGCAATCCATGATAGACAATATGGTATGGGTCTTGGTCGATCTTCCTCCTAATTATAAAACCATTGGGAGCAAGTGGATTTTTAAGAAAAAACTGACATGGATGGCAATGTACACATCTATAAAGCTCGTCTTGTGGCAAAGGGTTATACTCAAACCTGTATGGTTGATTATGAAGAAACTTTCTCACCCGTGGCTGACATTAGAGCTATTAGGATTCTCATATCTATAGCGGTGTTTTATGATTATGAGATATGGCAAATGGATGTCAAAACGACCTTCCTAAATGGTTATCTTGATGAAGACATTTATATGGTACAACCTAAAGGTTTTGTTAATCCTAAACATCCCAGAAAAGTATGCAAGCTTTAAAGATTTATGGTCTTAAGCAAGCATCAAAAAGCTGGAATAAAAGATTTGATGAAGAAATCAAAAGGTTTGGTTTTGATCAAAATTTTGATGAGCCATGTGTATATCAAAGGGCTATATGGAGTAATGTTACATTCCTCATCTTATACGTTGACATAATAATCATGGGTAATCACATTCCAAGTTTACAAAGTGTAAAGAATTATCTTGGAAAGTGTTTTTCTCTGAAATATTTAGGGGAAGCGGCATTCATTCTTGGAATTAAAATCTATAGAGATAGATCAAAGCGATTAATTAGACTTAGTCAAAATGCTTACATGGATGTAAGAGCATAATGAGATATAAAGAATGGATAATCCAAACGTGGTACCTAATTCCCATGCAAGAAGACTTGACTTGAACAAATCAACAAGGCCAACGCCTAAAGATGGTGAATTGTATGAAAAATGTACCTTATGCCTTGGCTATAAGATCCATTATGTATGTGGTTAGATGCACAAGACCTAATGTTGCGTTCGAGCAAAATTTAACAAGCCGGTTTCAACAGAATCCAAGTGAACTTCACTGGAGTGCTGTGAAAAACATTCTTAAGTATTTAAGAAATACTAAAGATATGTTCTTGGTTTATGGTGGAAATCCTAGCATAGAACTTAGAGTTGAATGCTATTGTGATGCTGGATTCGAGACTGATAGAGATGACACGAAGTTTGAGACAAGATATGTCTTCGTTTTGAATGGAGGCGTAGTGGATTGGAAGAGCTTAAAGAAAAGTACCATTGCAATGTCTCCTACAGAATCTGAATACATAGCTGCTTCAGAAGCTGCCATGGAAGCTGTTTAGATTAGAACGTTTATCTCAGGGCTTGGTATAGTACCAACGATAAATGAACCTTTGAATATGTACTGCGACAATTCAGCTACAATTCATTATGCTAATGAACCAGGGGATCAGAAAGGCGCCAGACACTATCATAGAAGATATCATTATGTTCGCAAGTGTGTTGAACTGGGCGAAATAAGGATACTGAAAGTTCACACAAATAACAATCTAGCTTATCCTTTTATAAAGGCTTTATCAAATAGGAAGCTTACTCAACATGCTAGGAGCATGGGGCTTCATCCTACTAGTAGTTTCATGTAGATCTGTATTTTAGTATTTGGATAAGGGATGTTAAAATAATTTTATTTTAAGATAATGATACGTTGGTATTTTGTAATTTTATATTATAAATTGTGTCATATATTTGCATGTTTATATCCATGAATAATAAACATATTATTCTAAATTAGACCGTTGTCGATTAACAATATGGGAATATTGTTAAACTAAGACAATTCTGAGTGATTGGTGATATTGGAGATATTAAGGATGAGTCTACCATACTCACATGATATTCATAAGATGAAATATTTGATTCCCGGCCACAAGAACATCACTTTAATGGATCGACCGAACATCCAAGTTGATCTTGTACGTCATTTTATTTACATAAAATCTTAACTTGAGACGCAAGTAGGTTTAGCATATGTGGATATTCTTTTTTGATATAGTTTAAGTTGTCCTGAATAAGGTAAATAAAAGGGCTATTTCAGAATGGTTTGTGGCCAAACGATGACTAGACACTAGTAGTCCATAAAGATTTTTGACGTCCTTTATTATTGTTTGAAGAAGAACCGACTCGGGCCCCTCATAAAAAATAATTAGATGTTTGTATGGCCGTACCTGAAACTCATTAAGATATGTCTCAATTGATTTTCAGTAATCATGATTACTTCCTAAACAGAGAAACCAAATCAGTTTCAAATTATGGAATGACATTGATCCATAACCAATTTAACACGGTATCAGAAACAAAAGGATTGTAAATTCATAAATCATTTGTTCATGCCTTGTGAAACTATACTCGAATATTCTGAGAGCATTGGCATGTTGCTGGATGCTTACCAATGTTATTGTATTATTTACATGTCCAAGTGGGAGCTGTTGGAATATGTCCATCGTAAATAATATATATGTCCGAGTTATTTATTCGAGCCTAAGGGGACGCACACGTTAATACGTAAACAATGTTTAATTAGTGTTTTTAGTAAACGAGAAATAATAATAGACATATTAAAAGGTTAAGGATAATTGAGTAAAAACCAAATAAAGGAAGGGTGGGTTTTACACCTCTCCTTCTCCTAGTCGGTTGAGAACTCCACTCCTTGTGGAGGTGGGAGAGCTTAGCAGGAGATCTTGCTTTATTATTCACATATACTTGAGAATATCAAAACCCTAAAATCTATCTTACTCTCTTCCCTTGCTTGACCGGTTTCAAACCCACAAGGGTTTTTGGTTTTGTTCCTTTTTGTTCGTGCGATCAAGAAAACCCACAAAGGGTTTCGTGTTTGGGTGTTCTTGCTCGACCGAACTCAAAACCCTAAAGGTTTTGTTTGTTTCTTTGGTTCGACCCATTAGAAGGAAAAAGGAGGTTTTTCGTTTGGTTGATTGTTATGATTCGATATTCGTTTGCTAAAACACTACTAGTACTAGCATACTTCGTTGTTTGCTAAGAACGTATTGTGTGTGTCGACTGAGAGAGATCTTGCTTTTGATCTTGGAGGTTTTGCGTGTGGTGATTATACACACGTGTATTTAGAAGACGGTGTTAACGATTACCTTAAGCGGTGTATCATTTCATGCGAAAAGATATACATCTTCTATCCTTGTTAATTAATGTGTTCTACGTGTGATCTTTAAATATGCATGTTGTTTACTAAATCACATGCAGTGATTGTCTTTCCTTTTTTATTATGTTCGGCAAAAAATCCTTAAAGGACATAATCATGTGATGATTAGATTAAAACAAGAACAAAGTGTTGCGTTGTTTAATTCGTGAAGAAAGGACTAGCATCCTAGCGTATCTCGGTGACGTGTAGTGTATGCACACTATAGAGGTTATCTACTTTGGTAACTTGTTTTGTTTGCGTGGTATTCTTATTATACACACGCGTATATTCAAGACGGTGTAACATTTATTGCTAAAAAGGTACACATCTCTAATCTTGTTAATTGTAATTTCTATACATGTTTACTTTCCGCTGCGTACTCGTGTTTTAATGGTTAATAGTTATAAAAACCCAACAACACTTACCACTATATCATCAAAAGACAAACTTTTCTTCTCTTTTTTATTGCCTCTCTAATTTAAATCAATTCATTACTTCTATACTAATAATCAAATGTGGCTTCCTCTTAATATCACCTTGAAAGATATGCCAAATTTGCGGATTGTTCTGGTCCACGACTTTAGTTCTTTTAGTGACGTGTAGCTCAGTTGGTTCTAAGAGAAATAAGACTTGCAAAATCCTCGGTCTTTTAAACATTCTCAGAATAAATGTACTTTAAACTCACGCGTAGATGTGAAAAAGACTTGAGAGATAATATAGAACATCGTTTAGTAGGGACTTGAGATCCTTGGATATTCAAATTTAGTGACAAGACTACCATTCACATCAAACCGTTCGGTCGGAATCGGAAGTGGCCTTGTTTGCAACATTAATTTGAAACATACCCTTCTTAGCTTACAAACTAATATTTGACCGCTTTTAACAACCCAAATCAACCCATCCGTGTAACTAGTCAACTCCTTTCTCACGTCAAGTTGAAGGAGAATTTCTTTTTGCGTTTCATCCATAGCTAAGACATTATATTCTATATTATTTCATTTGTAATATTATCTAAGAATAAATATTTATGTTGGTTAACTAAACTCAATGATTAGTGTGTGACAATTAAAAAAAAAAAGAAAAAAACAAAAAAAACAAAAAATAAAAAGAACACTAAAAAAAAAAAATAGAAAAAGAAAAAGTAGAAAACTAACATTTAAATAAAAATAAAAAACAAAAATAAACGAAAATAGACAGAGACACCACAAATCCCCCCCCCACCCCACCCCCACCCCCCCCCACCCCACCACCCCCCCCCCCCACCGCCCAACCCCCCCACCCCCTACCACCCCCCCCCCCCCCCCCCCCAAAACACACAAACCCAACCCCACCCCCCCCCCTCCACCCCCAATGATAAATAGCCAAGCAGCCGCCAATAGTAACACGTCCCAGCACACCGCCCACACCCCACACAACGCACCACATCACCATGCCTCTTCACGTATTATATGATATCGCCTTACCCAATATGAAATAGTCCTTCTAATGCATTTATACATAATCAACAATCCAAAAGCTCCAACAATTTATTACCAACCACTATTAAATGACACAAATGATACAGCATTTAGCTCATTAAACATCGGTGCGTTATGACTAGTATTGTTCCCAACATACCCAAAGACCAAACTTAGAAATCGAGTTATTCGTAGAATTAAGTAAAACCGTTCTCAAATTTAGAAAATGGTCAAACGGGAAAAAGATGTAGAATATTATTTATAGTAACCTGGTTACATCTACTACTTCCAGTACCTTCAAATTCCGATCTTCGTCATCGCTCACTAGGTAAAAGTTTTAAACATGAAAATCGTTGTAAGTGGGAAGGTTTATTAATTCAATTGTATAGACAACGTTCCTGATGGATTAGTTTATGTCAAATATATAGGAGATGAGTATATATGCAGACGTTTATGAACGTAATAATAAAGTACTTTGGCCTGATATTATGTCGTTCAACAAACGGTTTGAGCGCATGGTTCATATAAAAATTCAGCAAAATTTGTCTCTCGACACATCCCGACTCACCAATGTGTTTTCCAACCTCCAAAGAGATATCCTTGTTCATATGAGCGTAATGAAAATCTTGATATTAAATCAGGTTGCTAAATTTTTTATCACATTAGCAAAACTGTGCGATCTCCGATAAAAAAATAAAGAATGAAAACCAAGAAAAGTAACAAAAAGATCAAGACTAGGTTTCTTTGCTATATACGTTGCTTGCAAACCTTTAAGTAATACTAATCTAGTCCCAAGAAACACACCTACACTAAGTATAGTTAGGTTAACCAACAACGTTTTTTCTTCAATACCAATGTGGATAAATGACTATTGTGTTTGTATAGAGAGTATTAAGAGTTGGTGACAGATTGAAACTCGAAAATCCAAATTGAAGTTCAACTAGGTTACGTGTTTAGAGCATGAAATATGAAACTAACAGTTTGGATAACATGTAATTTAGTTTTGCTTAGAAATGTATTATGCCGATCACTAAGCATTTTTTGAATGCTCAATCTGTGAATTATGAATTCATATATTCAGGTTTGCAAGTAGCGAGTCTAAGTTTTGGACAAAAATGCTTAATTATATGATGAGAACTTATGTCATAATCAAAAATAAGCAGCTCGAGACTATCACATAAACATATGGAAAACTTGTTAGGGATAATAACCATTTCTCAAAATTTTACCTTCATACACTTATGGTATATTAGTAATCAACAACTTCTATCTTCTGTCTATGTAGGATAAAAAAGGTTATAAAATATCTTCAACAAAAAAATGGTTAGAAAGAGATACTCCAATAGGGTTTCGAGCTAGCAAATTGCGTCGATTTACACAAAGATGGTACAAAAAATTATGTAATGGACTCTTTTGGACAGTTTCATTTATTTGAGCGGGTCCATATTAGTACCAACAACATATTTTCTTCAGCTAGGTGGGACAAAATGTTAAAGTTCGAAGGTATGTCATAAAAAATATGATAAACAGACTTTTATCTACAAAGAAGTAAATATGTGATTAGAATTTTATTATGTTAAAACAAGTACTTATGTTAACATCTTTTCATAAAGCAGCTAGGCAAATCCTTTATATAGTTGCGATAATATATACAATTTTATTCGTAGGGAATTGGTTGAAAATATTTTTATAAAGCATCACTTATACGTTGATCCTTTGTGCCACTACAAACAAATTTGCATTTGTTCACACTTTTTTTTCACACGTTATACACCTGAACATTTTTCTCAAATATTCATGCGTATAAGATGAGTTAAAAGTTTTCCACACTTATTAGTGTGATATAATAAAAAATGTCACGTTTTTAGTTGAGAATATAAAAGTATCAACACTTAAAAAAGTGTAAGTAATGTTTGTTTATTGTGTGAATACTTTAAAATACTTCACTCTTAAATGTGAACAAAGTATTAATTCTTTTCAGTTAAAAAACCTCACACTTTCAAGCGTGAAGTTTTATTTGCGCATAAAAAAAGAAAACACTGTGTCACTTTATATATTATTCTTCATCTCTCAAATCTATTTGTAAACACAATAGTACTTTTTTTTTATTTTGGCTCCGACAAGCCACATCAAAACTTATTCATTTCAATGAATCATTTGTTTTGACAATCTTCTTAACGAAATACATCTATGTGCACTTTCTCTACTATTCCATTGTCCTTAAGTTCTAACTCTACTCCAAGTGTCATAAAGTCTCTCATTCAAACTCCTCGACAAGGTCAAGTAACTCGTACTCGTAACAAGAAAACTGTTGTGGTAAATAAAAATGAAATCTTAACTCGCGAAATTCAAAACCACATGAAATCGTAGGTTGAAATCCTTTGCGAGAATGTGTTGTGTCTAGGAGGTCATCGAGATCATGTCCTCGCATGTCTTTGTCATATGCTTTATTTCATAGAAACCTCCACTCAATACAATCTAGCATTCTTCATTCTCAAACGAATGGAAAAAACTCGAAACAAACCTAAGGAACTCTTGCCTTATGGAATGCTTATAACTAGATTGTTCAATCATGTCGTGTCTAGTTTTCCCGTGTTAGCAATTGATCGCTACATCTTGTATGATCGAGTCATGCATCCTCCTCACTACGAGCAAAAGAAGCGATCAGATCAAGGCACAAAAAGATGTCGTGACTTAAATGCTAGCTCTTCCTCCACCGCTCTCAATCATTCATCTTCATCTCATCACTTAGATCAAAATGATGAAGAATCCTCTCATTCTAGCACTCCTTCATTACCCCAACTCATTAGCTCTTTGTCTAATGTTGTCCCTATAGTCTTTGAAAACCTACCTCATGAAAGTCAATCTCTAAACACATACCAAACTAAAATAATAAACCACCAAATTCAACATCGAGATGAGCACCGGAAAGGGTTATGGTCAATCGGGAAGGCTCTTACGGACATGATGAAGGGGAACAAGAAATGATCATGCTTGAATGACTCATTAGCCATCTTCTATTAGTACTTTTATTAATAACACACTTTAACTTATTTATTTCCTAGAATTAGAATTTTAGAAGGCAATCATAAGTGCCTTGGATGATTTTTTTTCATCCAACAATTTCTTTGCTTATTATTATTACATGAACCTCCTACATATGTGAAAATGCCATGAATGTTTGATCATTGCTTGCTTAGTTAGAAAAAATGCATGCATAGTCTTGAAAATCTAGTATCAAGTTAGGACTAGTTGAACCTTGAACTAAGAAGATGCTACTGTCAATAGACAAAAAGAAGGTCGAAACTGGAAAATTTCGTTCTCCAAAAAACGGCCCCCTTAAATTAGGGACTGTATGTAACACCCCACCCGAGAATGGGTCAATTGTCACACTTATGGCATCAAAACAAACGCAAGCGGAAGACTTTATTCATAAAATGGTTCAACAATGTTCACCAAGAAAGCTAAGGAAATAAATTGTCAAATTCATCATGACTTCCATCCTAAGTTTAAGCGAAAGACAAATTTAACTTCAACGTCTAAACAATTTTATAAAAGAAATGGGAAAGCTATCATCAAGTCGGTCCACTAAGAGCTCCTAAGCACTCTTCACTCATACCCAGCTTCCCTCTTATTTCCTGCCGCGAAGAAAAGAAAATGCGGCTGAGCTAAAGCTCAGTGAACAGATATAAACAAAACTGATAGATCAAACTTATATAGTAAACGAAATGGAATCAAAGAATTCATATATCATTATAACTGAACGAATAAGTAGCCAAACAAAACATATAGAAATGCCCCACGAGCTCAAAACGAAAGCCTACAGCCTTCCACACGCTTAGACTAAATAATCATCATCTATCATAGCAAGTTGTACAAGGGAGTTGCAATCTCCACATGTACCGAAACGAAAGTGCAATGGGGTGTTGGCACCACACTAAGCCATTCACTAAAACGAAACTAAACAAAGTACCTAGGAATATCCCATACGCTCCCAACAACTCAAATCATATATGAGCCATGCATATATAGCACTACAACGAAAGGGAAACGCCGTGGACTGATCGCACACCGCCCACAGAAGTGGTCACGGCCATTAGTGGCCCATTCAAATGGTGCGGGCCATGGTACCTCCATTGCTAGTTTTAGCTCGTGCACGGAACAAAACAAAGGTTCATATAACATAAACGAAACAAAACAATATTATACAAAGAACATCATGGTCTAAACAATATGGGCGGATAATTCATATCATGTCAATGTCAAATGTAGCACGTGTCAAACGAATTTAAGGGTCCAATCAAATTATCAAATAGGTAGCAAACGAATAACGAATCAAAGGCTAGGGAAACATATATATATGGATCTCAAAGGTGCAAATAGATACGGATCGAATGTCATAAGAATCCTTAAAAGAAATGATAGAATATCCGTACCTTAAAAAATCAACGCTTACTTGACAAATCAATCGACTTACTCCCGCTTCAGATTATCTACATGAATTAATGAACCAAAAATTACCAAAAGTATATTAATATTATTGAGTGATATATTTGCTTACTTTTATACTTATCAATATTGGTTAAATGCTCATTTTACGACACTGAGCTTCATTTTAAAATCAGAATTCTGTACTTGCGAAGTTGGTCCACTAGAGTGAACTTAATTCAATTTTGTTCTTTTGATATATCAAAAAAAGACTTTGTAGACATTCTAATAAGCATAGAATCTATAAATATTCAAATTATCTACGAGCTAAAACAAAAGATATATATCAACTGTAGTTTCATTTAAAAGATTTATTCAATAACAACATATATTGTTTATATTATAAGGTTAGAAATACACATGCATTTATCTAAACTTAGGAGTATTTCACAAATTTATTAAGATCATTTAAAGACCAAACCAATAAGTTTTATTTACTGATTACCAAACTGATTTGAATTTGCAAGTCGTTTACTTTTTGGATCCTTAAGATATCTCTACATTAATATTATAACACCTAACTAGTGACTGGTAAACTCCATGCTATTCACATCATATATAAAAAGTCTATTATACAAAATATTAACCATTAATCCATTCATGCAAGGTTTCTTTCTATAAGAGTTACTCCAATTTATATATCAGTGACCATGTTGAGACTTATTTGCTCCCTTCCAATTACTAAAACTGATATTACGCTAACATGATGCAAAATAGTGGTTAAAATTTTCAGTTTCACCTATAGTCTACATCTTTTAAAACCTGTAACTAATAAACCCACTGATTTATATACATATATATTATGGTAGCATATGGCAATGGTGACTTATGATTAGTGTATACGACGTATCAACTGGTGGTTCAAGTATTACCTCAGGTTGCACGTGAAGAGATTGAAACCGAAACAAGAAACGAACGCTAAGAATAAATCGAGACAAAATCAAACCAACACCCCACGAACACGAACAACTAATTAAAGAAACACTCGCGGACCAGCAGAAACTTATTCCCACACGAACAGAAACCAACTCCCACTACGAACACCAACCTGAAACCGGACCGATAATCGTAACCTAGAAATCGAATAACCAGAACAGAACTCGAACGAAACCAAAACTTTGAGTCCTGCGTGAACCCAACTTGTATTCTGCTACTCCTTAGCTCTTCTTGATTATGCAGACGAATGATGCATTTTGGAACTTGTTTGTGATTTATTGTAAGATCTATTTTATGAAATTAAGTAGTTTGAAACTAGCTTATATGAGTGGGACGTGGGGTAACTGAGTTAGCCGATAAATTATGAAATGAAGGAGTTTGTTATTATGGGACCGAGTATTTTGAAACCAACTAAGATCAGATGTATATCATTATGTTGAAATTTTAAAACCCAATGATTCACTTAGATTTATAATAAACTTAGTATTAGTAGGCTACACCACACAAGAAGACTTCAATCTTATAAGATGATAAGTATTATATCTTGTTAATTTATTTTTGTAATAGTATTATTATTATTATTAAGTTTTAGGGTATTATACTGTAACACCCCTATTTTGACAAATATAGCGGCGAAAGCTAATCTGGGGTATTATTTCATAGTACAACAGTCATAATCATAGAAAACGACTCGTAAAGAGACGTTTTTGGAAAATTTAGTTATCATTCATTTATTCATCAGAGTTTTTACAAAAAGAGATGTCCCAACATCTAAAAACATAAAGTTTGAATGATAACAGTTTAACCATCTTCAAGTTCACGCCACTCCGTGTCATAAGTTGCTCAATTACCTGAGATAAACATGCTAAAAAGATCAACACAATGGTTGAGTGAAATTCATAAGTTTATGGTAAACAGTTTGAATACAAGTCATCATGAACAGTGGGTTACGTTGTTATACACCCATAATAGTAATAATTGCAATGAGTACAATTATTATAGAAAACAGTATTATTGCCCTAAGCTCATGACACCGAGGCCTTGAGAAAATCAATAATCACAAGTAATTGCCCCAACGGGTGCCTTTGCCAAACACCCGCATAGTGATTCAAATGAAGTGCGTTTGGTTACCCCTTGAACGGGTACACCAACGGGGAGTTCAGTCTCAAATAGATCTATTCACAGCATTCGCGCTTACCCCGAAGAGTAATTAACGGTTCATGATAGTGGGGTCTTAATGGCAAAAGTAGGGACTTAGGCAATAATGCATCAGGATAGCATACAGTTGGAAAAATACTTGTATTCATGGTTTATAGCATGTATCCCCCTCGCGGGTTTATGAAATATTCAAAAGATTAAAAGGCGAGGCTATGAACTCAATTTAATAGGGAAATCTGATTGATGGCAAAAGTATATCAATTGAAATGCGTCCGTATAGTAGTACGATGTTATCTACCCGGATGAGAAAGTTCATTATCAAATGAAATGTAAACAGCTTCAACACGTAACCTGAGGTAATATGTCAAGTCTTAGTTTGATTGTTAAAACTTCGTAATGTTTTATCATACATATTTACTTTGGTTTATTAATTTATGGAAATATTGCATCACTATTCGGGTTATCCTAATTCAGAGGTCATGCAGTAAACGTTTGAGGAGCCAGGACACTTTAAATCGTAAATCCAGCAAACTCGTCAAAACGTATACTCAAATGAAACCCCTCACATGAAATTCCCTAGTAACGTGATACGATAAGATTTTAAGTTTCTTCAAAAGCTAGTCGATGATAAATTACGTTAAATATATAATATAATTGATTTATAATGCGTCGATCGATGATTAATAACGATAAATGTGTCGGGTTTTAATAAAATCGAGTTTTATAATATTTATATATATTTTTATAATTTATATAAAAATATTATACTTTATATTTTTAAGTATGTAAAAATGGCAACATATACCCTTGATTTATATATTTTTACAAATTTAATCCTTTATATATATGCAGTATATATATATAAATATTAACCCTTTGACTTTAGAACTTGGCAAAACAGCCCCTTGTAGTTATAACTTTAGGATAATGACATTTTTGACACAAAAATATAAAATTTCAGAAATTTACAATATATACCCTTGTGCATGAAAATATTTGCAATTTAAGTCCAAAATTCATAATTTTGATATTTTTCAATATAGAAAGTAATTTGCAGGTTATAGCTTATTATAATAAGCTAAAATAAGTTAGAATAAATAAGTTTTACTAGCTTATAACTTATCAAAAGAGCTTATGAGCTTAAAATCATAAAAAGGGTTTGTTTGGTTTTAAAAATTCAAAACGCATGGGTTTGTGATTCAAGAGATTAAACAAGAGTTTACACATGATCTTATAGAGCTTATGAAAGATTTAAAACAGATTATGAGCTTATGGAACAAGTTTTTAAGCTTACTTGAGCTTATATGGGTCGTATGAGCTTATTTGGATTCGTACACCTGGAAACAACTTCAAGACCTCTTTCTTCTTAATTCTTGGCTTCAAAATAGATCTTAGGGCTTCATTTCTCTTCCTTAGCTTGCATAGAACCTGATTTAGAAGTAGCTTTGAGTTTGATGAATATTTGAGGTGAATTTGAAATGGTGATGGGTTCGACTATTTATAGGGTGCGAAAACCCTTGGTGCCCAAGTTTATGGCTTGAAGTAAGGACTAAGGATGCTATAGTAGTGACTAAGGGCAGTTATGGATGAGTATTGACGGCTAGAAACTAGCTATGAATGGTATGGAGTGGTGGTGAAGGGTGCGGGTTGCAAGAAGGGTGACGAGGTGGTGTTTGCTTGGTGACCAAGTGTTGTAGCAAGCAAGGAGGCAAGGAGGTGGGTAATGATGATGTCAAGGTGATGGTAGGGTGCTAGATTGAGGTTCTTGAGGTGCTTGCTTGATTTAAAATGGGTTTTAAACTAGTTAAAAGGTGTCGGGTTCAAGTAGGGTTTCGGGTTAGGGTTTTGTGATGACTTAGGGTTAGGATATAAGATAAAAATGTTTAAATGTTGTGCCTTAAAGTATTGTACCTTGTTTTAAAGTGGTGGTAAGAAACTAGAATAAATTTGGAGGGAAAATGAGTTAGTTTGAATTCATGCTTTATTGAATTGTACATTGAGCATTAAGGACTTGTACATTGACTTGGAGGGAAATTATATTTCAAATTTTATGCATTGATTACTTGTAAACATGCCTTGGAAACTTGTACATTTATTTTCTATGTAATTATTACATATAGTTAAGGTTTTGATATAAATGTTAACGGATAATGTTCATTTAGTAATAATGTCATGAAAACTACGTTAAATAGATAACGTACATGGTATAGACGATATTAGAATATTGACTTGACATATTTTTTTTAACGGCATTTTATATAAAAACTAGCAAGGAGCTAGGAAAAGATTACAAAATAATGGAACTAGGATTTTTCAACCAAGTGTTCCAATCAAAATTTGAGCTACAACGACTAGAGCACCAATGAAAAAACAAGAGAACAATATCGTCAAAAAGGAGATCTAAACGAGGGAAGTTGATCCCAAATAAAACTCGATTGTGAAACTTCCAAATAACCCACCAAGAAATGTAACAAACGCCTTCAAACACATCCTTGAGCCGCTTGGAAACTTTGAGATTTTTGACATGACATATTAAGAGGTTTACTTGATATAAACGTAGATAGAATTCGCATAGGTAGTTGCGTGAGCTCGTTTACTTTAGTTATGTAAATGACGTTACATAATGGAATAAAGCAAAAAATTTCCTGTAAAAAGGTGGTATATATAGATGTTACATTGTATCTAATTTATAATAGATGGATATTACATTGCATCTAATTTAATAGATGGATAATTGTATTGATGAAAATTGCGGGTTGTTATATAAAGCTCAAAAATTGTGTCATAAACATTGGTAAAGACCTTATGCAAATCCGCAACCGCAAGGACTACGTAGGAGACACCTCTTGCCTTCCTGCAATGAAATGTATTATCTTTATACTTGTTTGCTAATATGAAAAGAACATCTCGATTTTTTGGTGCATTATATCTCCCAAATACTTAACCAAAATGTTTATTCCAAGTGCCAGCAACATATAAATTTCCATCTGGGTAGCAAGAGGAAACATACACTTTCGCTTCACCAACATCTCCTGTATATAACGCCCTAAAAACTAATAAAAAGTTTCATGAGTAAATTTATGAAATCACATAACCATACCCTGCAAAATGTTGCTAAATTAATACATTTATAGATGAATATACACAACCCAACACAAATGTATAAGATGAATATAAACAAACCAGAAAAAC
The DNA here is from genome assembly GCA_026074375.1 of Tanacetum coccineum. Taxonomy (NCBI): domain Eukaryota; kingdom Viridiplantae; phylum Streptophyta; class Magnoliopsida; order Asterales; family Asteraceae; genus Tanacetum; species Tanacetum coccineum. The sequence continues at coordinate 4,936 of BQNB010036138.1, read as the reverse complement.
AAATTTATAACATATTATAAATGCATCAACAACTAATTACAAATAATTATCAGTACTTAGATTTGAGCTTTGAATTATTAGAAATAGGTTCAAATTTTTAATTATAGAAAGAATAGATTACGTGGTCTACTCATCCTGCTTCGCCTTCGTCATCCTGAATTTGCACTAAATATTGAATTCCTTGTACACGCGAGCACACTTCCGTCCTCTTATCAAGTAAACAACTAAACATATAAAATAAAAACATAAGTTAAATCATAACTTATATCAGCTTTTTTTCTTTACATATGCTATGATCGATGACCAAGATTGATGACAATGGAATGCCTCATGGGTGGAACGGTGGAATATCGACCCATTCCGGTCCTTACGAAGTTGGAGATCGCTGACTATCTTCTTGAAAGAGCCAAATTATGTCGCCGGAATTAGTATGTATTATAAGACCCTTGATCAAGTCATGGGTATGACATGGTATGTAGTTGCTTACGTTGGTTCCAAAATTTGGACAATTTGATCTATAAAAGGCTTTCATTGGGTAATCTTTTTCCAATCCAAGAGTCTCACACAACAATCCATTGGCTCCTTGTAAAAATCCTTTATTACCTCTCTGCGTCATCATACAAACAAAGAGACACATTACATTATGCATTTTATTTTATTAACAATCGCGAACAGGCTGACTCATTATAGGTATTACAATGCGACTTGAAACATTGACACAAAACCTCAATCCAAAACTAAATAAAAGTGACTTTAAAGATGTAACAGACAGATCCTAAACGTGAATTTAAACACCAATAACAAGTCCTTTTCACCTTTTTATTGGCACGGTTTGATGCTTCAACTACTGGCTTATTTAAAAACCCATGTTACCAATAACCAAATATCTAGTAAATTCACCCAAACATTTCTTAATATTCACAGGTTAAACAATTTGGATGACAATATACATTACACGCAATTTACCATCGATTAGTTTTAGCTGTAATAACATACAAAACACCAAATCATTAACCATCTATATCCAAATTCTAGATACAAACTATTAGCACCCTTTTCTACCATGCACAATCCTTATTAGTAATAATATCTGACATCCATTTTCATAATCACATAATTTAATATAGAATAGCACATCATCATCATGATTGACCTTGAAGTTACTAAACTAAAATAGTAGATCACATAGGAAAGAAAAGCTTGAAGTTAATATAAAACACCTTCAAAATCAGGTTGTACATCTATATACCTTAGGTATATGACGTTTCGGCTCTTCTTTGGTGATTCAAGCACACCTAATGTCAACACGGTTTTAATGACGTAATAAGATTTGACGACAACCATCCCAGAATCACTCTACACCACCTTTAACAACTTATATAAAAAATCAAGTGTCTCTTACTATTACGTAGAACATAAGCAATTTTAATAAGCAAATCCTAAACACAGCTAGTAGTTTCTCTATATACCCAAAACTCTAAAACATAAAATCACAATAATCAGATCATTATCATGTCAAAGGCTCCGTAAATCTTCAATTCAGATTTCATTAAATCATAACCTATTTTTGGCCCAAATTTTGTTTGATGTTTGTCCATCCGAGTTGACCTTTTGCTGCTTTTATAAACAATTATTTTTCATGTCGCATAATAAAAAATCAATTTTATGACAACCGTTCTTTATTTTGTACTAGCTTAAAGACCCATGTAACCCCGGGTATATTTTAAAAAATTGTTTGAAATAAGTTTTGTATGTAAATAAGTAAGAAAAAAACCAAACGTAAACATGTTTCATTCATATATTAAAAGAAATAATAAGAGAATACGTGAATTTTTCGTCACATAATTGAGTTTGTAAGAATTATAATAATAAACATAAATGCAATTTGATCTCCAACTTTGATGGCTTGAATAGCAATAATTGTGAGCGTTAATCAATTGAGCAGTGAATGTTCATTCCGCAATCATCATAAACCTTTTGCCGCTTTTATTAACAATTATTTTTTCATGTCACATAATAGAAAATCAATTTTATGACAACTGTTCTTTATTTCGTATTTACCTTGCAGAAATGAGGCGTTACGGACAAAATAATGCATTACAAATATTAACAAGCGATTGGCTTATCAGCAAGATTCTTACCCTTTGCATCTGACACAGTTCAAAAGAGATCAACTGGCTAATAAAGAGCAAGTAGCAATCGATGATCAAGATGATGACACTGGTGAGGATTATATAATGAAAATAATGTGTCTTGGAAGTTACTACAATCTCAATGGATAATCAGGAAAAATCGTAAGAAGTAAAGGACTTGAAGCCTAGAAGGAGACTAAAATAGCCTTTCATAATGGATGTCTACACTTTTGGTTCCACATTAGGAGACGCACCAGCAACAACAACAACACCACATTCCACTTCCACAGCCATTACAAGTTGTACACCCACCAGCAGTAGTGGTGACTCACGTGAATTACAACTATTGCCAATTAAAAACGACAAGGAGAGCTTTTAAGAAACAAAGAGGAGGTAAACTTAAACACCCGTGATGTTGATACATATGAAATCTATGTAATGAAGCTGAGGTGGCGTGGTAACTATTACAATTTCAGGGCAGGTAAAGAGATCAAGATCCGTTGGGCTAATGGGTCCTTAAACTTTTCTGTCCCTTATGAGACTGTTGATCAAACAACAATGGTGGTTATGATGAGTCATCATTAGGATGAGTGGCCAATTAGGAAGGTGCTGACGTTATTAGACGTGGATATAAACCATCCATTCCTTGCGCTACCTTGAAAATCAGTAGAAGATCATATTCTCTTGTATTGGGCATCTCAGCATCAAATTATTGTTAATACTCGAGATGACGATATAGGTGATGTCTTTTTAATAAAGCTGAAAAGGCGAGGAAGTTACTACAACCTTATTGACAAATGGGGTCAGATCATCAGAGGGAAGACATTGGAAGTTGGTCAAGAGATTAGAGTTCGTTGGGATAACGGGTACTTGGTTTTCTCAGTCGCTTGATGATGGTGGTAAATTTTACTGTTTGTTCAAGGAAATTTGACCAAAGGACTCAAGTTACATCTATTAGATGGTCTCATTATGTAAACCCAGAAATGAACCATTTTCGGTTTCAAGACTGTTTCTCTTGGTCATGAGTGTTTTAAGCTTAGACGTCCAACGACATGATTTAAAAGGGGGTTTCATATTAAATCAGTTTTTTTCTTTCTGCATATTATCGCGTGTGAATTGTTTGACATTGATAAAACTGTTAGATCCTAAATATGAATCTGCTGCATACGACAATGTTCGTTGTGACACGCCACCATGATAAAGGACTGAATTATCTAGTTTAGCGATAATTTAGATCCTAAATCTAAGCCTAAATATGTTCATGACCCTTTCTTAATTCAACTTTGTGATGAAGAGCACACACAAGATTTGTCAAGACGATGACATTCAAAACCTGACTTGAATACATATCAGAAGTATATGAATATCGTTTTAGAAGAACTATATAAGCAATCCATATCAAATAAACATGATATGGATGATAATGTTACTGACTAAACAATGTTGCAGCAAATGGATATTAACCATGGTTTGAACAACAAAGGCTATACAAAGAATTGACAACAAAGACGGGGAACAACTGCTGGAAAAACTAGATACTTCAAAAACAATTTAAGCACACATCATAGACAAAAACATCTAAATTTATCCGACAAAATACGGAGTGCTTGCGAAAATGCTTTTCAGAAGGTTTTTTTTTTTTGTTTTTAGGTTTATCTGCTACTAATCTGAATGTATCATGAACAGCAAGTCATACTTTGTCATTTTTATGACATAAATCAACCCTAGAATTATATAAATGTAAATTATACATTCTGAACAATTCCAATGATTTCTTATTATCACTCATCATTATATACATGAAATATTGACAAATATATACATAAATAACATATAAAAAAATATAAAGATTCTAATTTCCATAATGAGACCAGAATCAATTGTTGAAACAATCATTAAGAACTTAAAACATATTCCACGAGTGTTGAAACAAAACATATAGCATTAAAATCAATCCACCAAATAAATTAAAATCAACTTAAACATAAAAAGAACATTAAGAAATTTCTCAATCTCTCCACAAGATTATTAGTTACGCACTTGGCCTTGAACATTAGCATTCATCATCAAAGCATGATCAAAATAGTACTCACCGTTGTTATTTTTCCACGCATTATCAAACACATTCAGACCCTCCTGACTCAAAACATTTGGTCCCTGCAGCACATTCGTTTCCGGACCTTGCAGATGCTGCAAGAAACCTATAACACCTCGTATTTTAGGTCATTGTATGACATTATGTAATTCATAATTTATTTTTAGGGTTTTACGCGTTTGCTCTTAAACCGTAAACGTTAAGTTAAATCGCGTAAACTGAAAATGATCATACAATGTAAACGGGCATTAAACGATTAAATGTTTGCATCAAGCAAGTGTTATATGATTATTATGAGGATAATTAATAACTTTGTTCATCTTATTTTTATCGGCTACGTAAAATGCTTACGTTTCATAATAAAATACGTTTAGGCATACCCGGAAGTTCTAAAACCTAACTACGCCTAAACAAATACCCACGATTATACCCAATACTCAAAATAATCAAAAATTACATCTTATATATATATATATATATATATATGCCGAAATTAAGAAGATAGGACCAAGACTTTTCTTTTTATACATAATATCTAGATATTTCATAAAGGTAACTCTTACACCTTTTACCAACTTGTCATGTTAACTTAACCTAGGGTTAGAAAGTAACCATGGTTAAGTTAGCAAGATATTTTTACTATAAATAGGCATGCATGCATGAGTAAGTTCATACTCTTTTATACTTATCAAAACTTCATTTTTCTTCT